>JAXGGT010000094.1:11558805-11587733 GCA_035583425.1 Marsdenia floribunda | reverse complement strand
TTGTTACACACTCCCCACCCCACCCCCCCCCCCCCCCCCCCCCCCAAAAAAAAAAAAAAAAAAAAAAATTGTCTACCTTCCCTTTAATTTTTTTCTTTCTTTGCAATTCAAATCCTCTTAACTACTCATCTTTGAAAATTTCTTTCATGAATCCTTATTATTACACCATTCAAATTTTTTTAAAATATTTTTTATTTTTTTTGTTTTTAATGTACGTAACCTAATTTTCGGACAAGACACAAAAGTATTACTACATCTTATGATAAAACATTAAACATGTCTTGATGATTACAATGGATATGCTTTGATATAAAGCTAGCACAAAAGTGTGGAAGATCATGATATATATATATATAAGGGAAAATATATTATATGACAAGAATTGCATTGGTTTTGGTCTTCGATCGATCAATCACGAGGGAAGAATCTTGTTCCTTGTTCTTGAAGAGCTCAAAAAAAAAAAAAAAAAAAAAAGAAAGAAAAACTTGTGTCAGCTTGGATTCAGTTCGACGTCGTGCAGCTGTGTGAAATATATTTGAACCTATATAGCATTAAATAAAGTAACCAACATTACACTTCAATGTCGTCCACTATGCAAAACTCTATATATGTACTCTGCGTATATATGTTTTCTTTTTTTTTCTTTTTTTTTATTACAGTGGTCATGTGTACTTAAATTAAATTAAATGTTCTTTAATCGAAGTTTCCAACAAATCTCATCTGTGTTTTTTTGTTGATTAGATCTGTTACCGGAATCAGCATCTTTGCTTTGGAAATCTTATTCAATTCCCTAAATTAAGAAATCCCTTTTCTCTCTCTCTCTCTAGAGATCTTATTAATGAATCATGATTTAAAATATAAGATAAAGTTTAAATAATATTAACTCAAAATATTTTTTTTTAATATAGTAAGAATGATTATCATAATCGTTGTAAAAAAAGAAGAAAGAAAATCTTTAAATTAGTAACAACCCAAATGAAAGCTTGTCATTGAGGGTAAATAAATAGCAAAAGTAGCTCAAAGTCACTATTTTTATGATGAAGCTTATTCTTCAAAGTGATTAGGGTACGTATACCAAAGTTTGGAATTTGAAAATGATCGAAACACTTGACTTCTGGTGAGAGATGTCTTCGATGAAAATTAGGTTTGCACAAAATTTAGGAAAGTTTGGTAAGATGGGGAAAAGATTATATATATCCATGGATAATTCCTAACCTATAATAAATATTCTATAGCAAGCAAAACCTCATATTATTTCAACATCGTATGATAAATTATATATACATCATAAAAAATGAAAAAAAAAAAAAAAAAGTTATTGAGATATATTTAATAAGATATTTTAAAATTACAAGTATTAAAGGTTTTCTATTATTATGTATGTAAAAATATCTTTAAAAATAAATATTTAGACAATTAAAAATGTCTTAAAAGATTAAAAAAATTGTCCCAAAAAGTTTCAATAGCATTGAGGCGACTAAAGTTGTGATGCTTATATTTTTGTTTAGACATTTATATCAAGTGCATCAAAATAAGAAACGTTGCAATATACTCTATTGAGATGCTTAAAAGCGTCCTAATAATATTTTTTTTTTTTTTTTTTTTGTAGTGATATAAACCAACCTTACATTGAAAAACTTATTACCTTCTCATTATTACACGCTTGTGCTATAATACTTTATAATAAGAACTAGTTTCTTGACTATATACATTATCATTATTCTAGGTTGGAACTTTTAAATGAGATATTAACAACGATGTTATGATATTAATTTAAAAAAAAAAGAAAGATATTTATATTTTAATATTTCTTTAAAAAAAAATACATTTTATTTATAATATTTATTGTTACTATGATTAGAATTTATGATCTATTTATCAATCTTATATAATAAAATTATATATCACTTAATTATCAGGAGTTTAATTTTATATTTTAATCTTATTGTGCCGAATGAGGTTTTTGTGAGCAGACCATTCGGCGGTAGTTATGGTAAAAAGAAAGATAAATTAATATGTGAATAGTAGCAGAAAATTAGGTCTGGTGTTTAGGGATAGCAGATAATACATATATATATAAAGTTTCAGACTTTAGCCATTGTTGTTTTCCAAAGGCAAGGCTTGATTTTAGCTGAGGTTTCTGAATAATAAAGAAAAGAAAGAGCTCTCTCTCTCTCTCTCTCTCTCTCTCTCTCTCATAATAATATGCATTAATTATAGTAATAATTTAAATAAATAAATAAACCATAATTGGTTTTTTGTAATTAATATCGGCGAAGAATCAGCCTTGTTTATCTCTTCGAGTTGCACACACTCGCTTCCCGCAAGACTTGGAGTTGGAACTATATATGTACAGAACAGCACACAGTAGTCTCTGCTCCCCCTCTCCCTCTCTTTCCTTGCTTTATTAGACACCTGCTGCTTTTGGACCACCCCCTTGTTTCTTCTTCTTCTTCTTCTTCTTCTTTTTATTTTTTATTTTTCCTTCCAAATTAAAGACTTTTCTTTTTTGTCTTTTTTTTTTTTTTTTTTTTCATTTACACTATCTTTGCCACTACTTCGAACTCAAATAGCGGGTATTATGAATCTCTCAAATTAAATACATTGTTTTGAATTCTTTTTAATAAAGTGAGCTCTCTCTCTCTCTCTCTCTCTCTATATATATATATATATATATGTTTTCTTCTGTATTTTACGAAATCATTATTAAAAGAAAAAATTTTATCATAGAGTGTTATTTAAAATTAATGTAATTTTTTCTTCATGTCCCCAAATGACCAAAACATTCTTATAACAAATCATGAAGTCCTTTGATTGAGGAGGAGAATAAATGTGGATAATTAATACTCCTTTAAAAGGAAAAAAAAAAAAAAGTATTATTTTGGTTTTTATTAAATTCTTTTCATGATAATGGTACAAAAAGGTCATAAATGGTACAATGTTCGAATTCAATTCCCCGTAGTGACAATTAAGTTGCAAAATTTCCGTGGAACATTATTATTATTATTATTCCAATTCTCCATACTGCCAAAGATGTTGCTAATGTGGAAAGATTAGGGATAGATTCCAAAATCACAGAATTTGTTGAATATATATATATATATGGATTAATTTTGGAGAACAGAATAAGCTCTTCGTGCAGTCCAAGAAATTAATTGCAATAATGGATAGGCGGGGATTCTTGAATTTGGTCTTGAAAGCCAGATTACTATTCTCTACATATATATTTATATATATACACACACTGTATACATGCATACATACAAAACACACACCCCAAAGAGAAAGGGCAATCACCAAAAAAAAAAAGTCTTCTCATAATCTGCAAAGTGGTTGGCACTTTATTTAAATTACCTACTTGCTAGTGGCAAATTGGTAATCCACGTCCCTTTATAAATTCTGTTTGGCACTTTGCACAAGAGGGGCATATACACACACACACACACCAGAAAAACAACAATGGCTGTTGGTCCCTCTCATCCAAAATCATCTCTCCACTCTCTTTCTGTTTTCTCCATCAAATCTTCTTCTACTTCTTCTTCTTCTTCTTCTTCTTCTTCTTCTTCTAACTTGAGCTTCTCCTCCAAGCTCAAAACTGTGGTTCAAACTTTCATTTTATCACATTTGTACCGCATTGCTCGTGCACTCACAAAGGCAAAATCACTTGTCATCGAGGTTCTTAAAGATATCCAGCTTCTTCACTTCATGGAAATATCCATCAAGAAGAACAAGAACAAGAACAAGCTCTTTCTGGGTTCTTTCAGAATGCATTACAACTGGTGTTCCTCTCACGTCGTGCCGGTTCCCATGCCGGTGCTACAAGGTAATAATAATTACTACTCCTCAACGTCGTCGTCCGACCATCTCTACTATGACTCCACTTGGAACACCATCATTTCCACGGAATCTGAAGAAACCGAAGACTCGTCTGACCTCTCTGGGTACCTCCATTGGCTGGAGCAAAAAGCTCATCATGTCCAAGATCCCACTTCTACTACTACTGCCAAAGGGCACGCAAATGACATCGATCGGCTTGCAGATATGTTCATTGCAAACAGCCACGAGAAATTCAGGCTGGAGAAACAAGAGTCTTACAGGAGATTCCAAGAAATGATGGCAAGAAGTGTATGAAATTAATTTCCTTTTTCCTTTTCCCATTCTTCACATAATTGGGGTGGGTGGGTACGTAGGTGAGGTTGTCATTTGCTATGGATAGTGGGTACGTAGTCGATCGACCATGCTACTAGTAATCTTACATTATTTTTTCCTTTTTTTCCAATATATAAGAATCTTTGATCACTTCTTGACTATGTGATCGATCTGGAGAATTCTGTACATGATGATGATGATGGTATGTCGTAGTGGGATTTGTGCAATTCTCCCTTGGCATGTCTATAGGGTTCGATTTGCAAGGTTTTACAATTGGCAAGAGAACATGAAGACTATTTCAATTCCTGCCTTCTTTTTTTTTTTTTTTTTTTCTCTTCTTCTCCCCTTTTTCTCCATGACCTCAAAAGAAATGCTTGACACTGACAGTTTTATCTCAATGGTAACAACATTTCATAATGACATTTTGACTCAAATTCCCTTCCAAAATAAACCCGACAAAAAAAAAAACTCTAATATTAAGCAATAAAATCAAGAAGGGTGTACGCATATATGTACTGCCCTATCCTGCAGCAGGGTTAATTAAACTTCTAATTATTTATTAGTTTTCTGGCTATTTAAACTTTCCGGAAATAATATTGCTTCCTTTATTATAATCCACAACCCTACTTTTGCAACATTAATACATACCTAAAAGTACGTAGTAATTAAGGTATTACTTACATTAATTACGTAATTACACATGTAAGTACGATGTACATGTATTGAACAATGTTCATGCAAGTGCTGCAAAAGTTCGGTGGATCATTTCCTTAGTGTGTGTGTGTGTGAGAGAGAGAGAGCTGCTGCTTGTTATTGATCTTGTTTTCCAAAGTTCAAGATTCTTTCTGCGCCATTTTCATAAAAGCAAAAGTTGGAAATTTTTCAAGTGAGAGAGAGGTAGCTAGAAAAACAAAGAAATTACTCTCTCGGGTCCCAATTCTTTTTTATCGCACTTAATCGAACAGGCACAGAATATTTAATTTTATATCAAACTCATGTATAAAATTTATTATCAACTAATTTTTTAAATATATATATATATATATTAATATGCTAACACATACTTTAAATATAACACAAAATCATACAACTACTACATACAAGCTTACTTTTGAATTAGTATTAGGAAATCCATTCTCCGGTATTCAGTCATTATGGTTGTGGGACTGGGTTACGTACATACGGATGTTTTCAGATAATTGAACCCTGTGTTTGAGTAGGTCCCCCCAATGCCAGGCCCCATTCTCCCCCTTTCTTTTTGTTGTCCAGATTTAGATATCTTTCTGGGCCCATTATCTGCTGCTTTCGGACCTATTTTATATACCAACTGAGACTATTGTTTGGTAGTTGTGTTTACCTTTTTCTTTTCTTTTCTTTTTTATCATTAATCTGAAATTCATATTCTTTTTCAAAAAAATATATATATATATTCTTCTTAGGAAAAAAAAAAAAAAAAAAAAAATCTCCTTCATTCAAAAGATTTGAATTTAAAATATTGCTAAGGCTATGTTTGGACTGAATTTTATTTTAAATTTTTTTATTAGTTTTGAGTTTAAATAGATGGTGTCTATTTGGACAATATTTGATATTAATTTATTTTTTGTCAAATGATAAGGTATGAAACCCATTAAAATGATCAAATCATCTTAAAACTCACACGTATCGTATCGTTCTAAAAATCAACGCTCCAATAATTATATTAATAAAATTTTTACTTTTCTCAAAAAGTATATTCTCGTTTAAAAAAAAAAAAAAAAATTCATTCAACTTAAAAAAAAAAAAAAAAAAACACAGACCCACTTTTTTACTAATCTAAATACAACCTAAATTTATTGTAAACTAATGAGTTATTGGTCTCTAAAATTATATTTATTAACTAATTTTACTTAGTATCACGTAAGAATCAAATTAAAATCTTTTATTGAATAAGAATTAAATTATGTAAGAAAACCATCCGAATGAAAGTTCAAATTATTTTTCAAAATTAAAAGGACATCAATATATATATATATATAAGACAAATATTTAGGTTGTTTTTGGAATGTGATTTTTTTTCAAAATTTCACTCAAACTCAAAAAAAATAGTTGTACTTTGGACACCAATATGACATGTTACTGTTCATATCTGGTGAGGTGACAAAAAAATAAATAAATAATTCACTCATTTACTATAAATATTCAATATATACATATAAATATATATAATTTAAATAAAAAACCATCATTACACTAATAAAATATATTATTTTTGTCTCCTACTTACTAGATAATATCTTACATTGGCCCCACCTTACTCCTCATTATTCGCAATCAACTCAATTCTTTTTGAAAAAAAATGAGTTTTCTCAAAAAAAAGTTTCAATCCAAAAACACCCTAAATAAGTAAAATATACTAATAAGCTCAATTAAGAATGTAAGGCTGTTTTTGGACTGAGATTTTTTTTTAATATTTCACTCAAACTAAAAAAAAATATTTATACTTGTTTGGACACCAATATGACATGTTACTATTTATGTCTGGTGAGGTGGTAAAAAAAATAAATAAATAATTCACTCACTTACTATAAATATTTAATATATACATATAAATATATATAATTCAAATAAAAAATCTCATTACACTAATAAAATATATTATTTTTATCTCTCACTTACTAGATAACATCTTACATTGGTCCCACCTTACTCCTCGTTATTCGCAATCAACTCAATTCTTTTTGAAAAAAATGAGCTTTCTCAAAAAAAGTTTCAATCCAAAAACACCCTAATTAATTAGCACTTTTGAGGTGGCTTATATGGTGGTCCTATTTTAATTATGTAAATATGGTGGTCCTATTTACAGCTTCCATCCCAATGCAATAAAAAGTTCATCAAGAAATTAAAGGATAATTCCACTCTTTGTTTTTTTTTTTTTTTTTCTTTCCCCTCTCTTTTTCCCCTAATCTTGATTAATAAATATTAGTTCACAGGTATTATTAGAAGGTTACACAAAACCCTGAACTGAACTATCTGGGGAGCTAGTGGACAAAAGAGGGTTTTTACCTCCAGGGTTATCATTACCTGCCTGCCTACACTACCCTTCAGCTTCATATGTCTCATCATCTAGTAATTTATATATATATAGAGAGAGAGAGAGGACTTGAATCCAAATCCAATCATTGATATGTAGAAAGCTAATTGCTGTATAGAGAATTCTTCTTGTTTGGTTGTTGCCAATGTTTAAATTTGAAATACATTTTGCTAGATAAACAACTGAAACAGAAGAACTTAAACCTGAACCTGTAGATGAAGCAGGTGAGCAAAGGGTCAAAATGCTTTGGTAGAAAGAGAGTGCACCGTCCGGACCGGACTAGCTGTGTTTTTCTCTTTATTCCCAAAAGCCCTTTCTTGCATTCAGACACTAGAGAGAGAGAGAGAGAGAGAGAGAGAGAGAGAGCTTTACGAGGGAGACGCTTTGTTCTCCTTGTCTGAGATTTCTCGAAACTGCCTTTACACAAAAGTGAATTCCTCAAATTTCTTGGGATTTATCTTTTCCTGCTGTTGAGTACGTACTTACTCCTTGGTTTGATAGAGAAGAATTGTTGGGCTTTGTACAAGCATCAATTATTTCTATGCCCCCTTATGTTTTAGTCTCTCCCTTTTCCTAAATACTCAAAAAAGATTAGTCCCTCTTCAATTTTCACTCCTATTTTTTAATATATATATATATATATATATTTTAGGTGCGACACCTTCTATTTGCAAGCACATATGGCATGTCAAGTTTATCTTGTACAATCTCAGTCCAGATTAGTCGGATAGTACCCAGACACTAAACTCTAAAAAAAAGAAACATTTCTCATACAGGTTGAATTTTATTTTACTTCTCAATTGTGTTCCAAATATATATATATATATATATATATATATATATATATATATATATTCTCTCTTTTATGGGAGTATTCTTATCAAGTAATTAAAAAAAAAAAATTATGAAAAAGACTCTAATATTACAGCACATGACTAAAATACGACATAAAATTATTTTGATAAAATTCAAACTTAGGACCTTCACTTGACAGTAGAGATACGTAAATAAATAGAGTTATAATAATGAACTATCACCTTATTCTCTAAAAAAAAAAAAAAAATTATATTTAGTCCTTGACTTGGCTCTTTATGAATGTTAAGTGTTATAAAAGTCATGACAGAAATCATATCAGATGGTCTAACAAAAACAAAATAAAAATTATATTAAATTATCTAAATACTAATATATATATGTATGTATGTATGTATACTAAAAATTGAAACTTTGCTGTGAATTGTAATATATAATCAAATAAGCTTGGGAATTTATTTTATTTATTTTATTTTTATTTTTCAAAATTATTTGAAAATTTTCGAGTGAAAATATTTTTTTAAAAAAAATTGAAATTTATGTAAACATAGATTTTATTCAATTAAGTTGGAATTGTTGGTTAGCAGAACATATTGAGTTAAGGGGTACAAATATTTTATTTATTTTTGTACTTATAAAAGTGGTCATATAACTCCAAGCAGATTTGTGGTGGTGATATTGACACTACTCCCTTGTCTTAACATATCTGATTGAACCTTTTGAACTTGAACTTTCTTAGCACATGTAGCAGTTGAGGATCATTATTGATCCGTCGAATAATTCTATCTGGAATTCCAGTGACCACTTATATATATTGAGAGACTGTAAATATTTATTTTATTTTATTTTTTTTAATGAAATTTTATTAATAAAGAGAAATATTACACATAAATGAATAAACATCATTTATGGTAACAAAATATATGTCTAATCTAAAAAAAAAGTGAAAGACAAAATATTCGACCTAAAAAAGATGTAGGTGAGTCAAATAAGACATAAAATACAAAACAACAATAACAAAATCATCCTAACTATTTCTACATCATTCTCATCATTGATTACAGTTATCATTTGTAAGGAGAACTCGATTTCATCTTTCTCCTTCAACAACAATCTAAGCGATCTTGGATGCATAAAAAATCTTAGAGGAAGTATGAGAAAAAGATAAAGATTGAATAAAGGGTCTACATCTGAATTGTGTTTAGAAATAAATTCTTCTAAAAAAATGAAAAAAAGACTTGATCTCTAAATATCAAAGTAAGATTCTTGCATTTGAAGAGTAGAAAATGATAAAAAAACTAAAAAAATAATATAATGATACACAAAAAGACACACAATAACAAAAAAGAGAAAACGAGTGAAAAAAAATTAAAGAAAATGTGTCTTCGACCTAGAAATAAATTTAACCGAAGCTAAGCTTCCTCTTCTTGGCCAGAGCAGAAGGGAAGAAGAATAGGAGAAGGAGCACAGCGGCTGTGGGCTGAGGAGAAAAAGTAGAGTTAAGAGAGACCTTAAATTAACGCCGTAAGTTGTTTAATTTTAATGTATTTCAAATGAAAAAAATAAAATATTGATTTTAAACGAAAACAGAATATTTTACTATAAATTTCAAATAATTCAAGAATTTTGGACCACGTTGGACCCTGATGGGAGATGTGAAAGCAACCAACTGGCTTTCACTTGACTCATACTTAGATCTACTGATCAAAGACTACATCTTTTGACTTGCCTCCTCCTGGATTCCAATATTTCTAGATCGTGATTTACATATATTCAGATCATCAATACTTTCATATTATAATATTCAGACAACTGGTGATCAAAACTTGAGAATCTCAAGAACAAGGGATGATCATCATCATTACCAAAAAAGAAGAAAGAACAATCTAGCAGGTTCAGGAATTCTCTCATTTCCCGGTATACACAAACATAGATATATATATATATATATATATGGTTCCAGCTCAAAAGAAAAATGGCAGCAATTCAAATACATATTTTGGGAGAAAGAAGAATTAATATAGGAATCTTCCCTCTCTTTGTTCTTGGATATATATATATATATAATTAGTTCTGAATGGGGTTGGACGTGCTTGGAGGTGTCTTCCTCACACTCTGCTCCACAGCTTTCTTGGGCTGTTTCTTCTTCTTACCCTTTATAATTTGCAGATCATTATTAGAAGCCATACTCTGCTGCAACAATCTTCTAGAAGAAATATGATGATGATGATGTCTGTATCCACCTCTAATGGTTGTAGAACTATCAATGCTGCTGCGAGTACTACTGCTACTACTATGGTGGTGCAGATAAAGTGAAGAGCATACCAAAACTTGAAGTAAAATCAAAGCCAAAGATCTGCAACTAATCTTCATCATCGCTCATGACCTGAAATTCGATGGACGACCAGTTAATTAATGATGTAAGATCCGGAACAAGATCTGTGTATATATCTTTTATATATATATATGGGAAGCATGCAGCCCTTTGCTACTATATATACCTATATATGTATATACACGTGCTTGACCATTATCATTATATGGTATCACTATTTACCCAGAAAAAAAAAAAAATTTATTTTTGTAGTAACATATAATATATATATATATATATATATATATATTGTCTTCCTTTGCGAAGCTAAGAGGAAGGAAGAAGCACTGGCTTCTGGCCACGCAGAGAGAAAAACCAAATTAAGCTCAGAAATTGCACTCGCTGTCATGCATCAAATCAAACGTTCGGAACGTTCGGGTAGACAATTGACTCGGAGCAGCCTGCTACTTCGTGAATCGGGATCAGTTCTGATGTTAAGTTTTTTTTTTTTAATTTTTACCACTCAAATTCATAGCTTAGTTGGTAGTAGCGTCACTTATGATTTGATAGATCATGAATTCGAAATACAATATAAGCAAAAATGCCTCAAATTTCAAAAAAAAAAAAAAAAATCATAACTAAGTACCACCTAACAGTTGGTCTAGTAGTATGACACCTTCGCTTCATGCAAATGATCACGGGTTCGATCCCGTTTCTTATTCAAAACACGACAAACATCTATTATTATATACGAATTAAATATTTTTATTCCTAAAATATTCCGTTTTATATAAATTGATATCTAATATTTATTTTGTATATTTTTTATCCTCATTTTTAAATTTTTAAAATAATTAATTCTTTTATCTAATTTTTGGTAGAATATAATTAAAAAATAATACGTGATTCACTTGTTTTAATACCTTAGAAATAAAAAATAATTAATTTTTTTTTCTCATTTTTATAAATAATATTTTAATAAATTTACAAATAAAAAGCCAATTATCCCACATCAATCTTATTTGAAACCTTTTCTTATTTTTAATACTATTTATAATTGTTCTTGTGTTCCAAAAATATATATGTGATTATAACCATTGAACTCTTTTTTATTTTGACTTAAACATTATACTATTCCTTTTCACAGTTATCAATTTATAATGTTCTTTTAATTATTATTTATTATCTTATAAAACTAAATAATGTATTTATTGATGTGTTATTTCTCTTAATACTTATTTGTTATTACTTATTCAAAAAATATATATACTTATTCATTATTCTCCATAAAATAGTAGAAAATTAATACAAAATTAATTGAATTTTTTTGTGAATATATAGTCAATTTTTAAATGAAATTATTATTATTTTAAAATTTTGAGACACTTTAGCTTTTAAAGTGTTTCGAACTCATGACTTCTCAAATCATAAGCGAAATTACTACCAATTGAACTAAACTTTCTTGACAATTAAATTATTTTTAATAAAAGAAGTATAATATTAAGTAATAAATGTATTTTAATATTTCAAAATTTTATGTATAAAATAGCTAATTTATTCAATAGTTATGAGTGATCTTAAATAAAGTTGCATTAATTTTAATTATAAGAAATAAATGTATGTCAAAAATAATTTAATAAATTAATATTTTTAGTAGATTATTATATTCTTTTTCAATATATTATAGTTTAAAATATTTAGATAAATATTATAGTAACTAGTAATTTAGTTAAATATATTATAGTTTAAAATATTTTAACCGGTTATAAATTTTAAATAATTTTATTAAAAATTTTAGATACTTTTAAAAAATGAATACAATGTTATTATTTTTATATACATAATGAAATGTACAACACAATTATATATATATATATATATATATATATATATATATATATACAATATTTGGATGGAAGACATTTTTAAATTGTGAAATATGGAGCGATCACCTAATAATTTTCATTAGTAGCTAGAAAAATTTAAAACAGAAATATTTAATGCTAACAATTTTATGTTATAATTTATTAAAAATTTAATTTGACCACAAATTTTTAAGATATATTATAATTAATTTATCAGTGATATCATAAAATATTTAAACTTTGATAATTAATTATTATTTATAATATCATAATTCAAAACATTTATTTAAAAATATTGAAAAATTCTAAAAATTAGAAAAAAAAAAAGAAGGTAATTTTTAATTATAATTATATTTTATTTTAGAGTTGTTTATATATATTTTTAAACCATTTATTATTAATGATCTAATTACACTATATTACATATATTTCAACTATTTTTTTCATAAATGCATATGATCTAACGAAAATCCTCAAAAATACTGAATAACTTATTAACATTAGTTTGTAAATTATTTTGTATTCTAACTATTTGATTTAATAGATGAGATTTGGTTTTTGAGAAAAAAAAAATTATTAATTTTAAAAATATTGTGTAATTTTAAAGTTTTAAAACATTTGTATCGAAAAAGGAAGTAATTTAAAAGAATTTCAATAGTTAATTTATTCAAATTAATTTAATTTTCAACCAAACTTAAATATAATATCAGTTAAATAAGTAATACATAATCGTAACTGCTTATAGGGTAATGTTTATATAATTTAGCATAGATTGTAATAAAAATGTACATACAGAAGAAAAAAAATCAAAAAATATTTTAGATGAATTTTTGCATTATTTAAAAATAAGTATTAAATTTAATATTTTTTTAATTTTAAATTTTAAAATAATAATTAACTTTTCATTTTTTTAATAATAATTAAAAAATATTAAAAAGTGTTACATTAATTTATAAGTAAAAAATACATTTATACTAAATTTTTTCACGTATATATATATTTGATAAAATTGACAGTTGACCATTGACTCCTTTATTAATTTCGAAATAAGTATTTGATATTTTTTCACAAACTATAAAGAGGAATTTTTTTTTTTTTTTTTAAAAAAAAAAAGAAAAAAATTTGAGAAGAAGTGCAAAGGTAAGAATATAAATATAATAATCACCCTTATTAGATTTATCGAAACATGCGAACGACTCTCGGAAAATTCTTTTGAGTCAGGCCGAGTCGGAATTGAGCGAAAAAGGAAAAAAAAGAACCCGTAACTCATCCCCAATCCAAGAACATTGTATTCTTTTGGCTGATATTCTTTGACTTAGCTCCTTTATATATACTGCTCTTACATTCAGAGGAATTCTTGGAATTAAGACAATTGTGCAAGAACCCGGGTGGAATTGTCAAAAAAGCTCGAAACTTTTGCGCGCATTTTCAATTAATTGACGGCAGTGGTAAGATGATGTAAACATTGATCTGTACATGCCGACATTTCTAGACGAAGGTCGAGATCTTGTTTGACTAAGATTTATTGGTTTCGTTCGGTATAATTGTTAACTTAATTTTTTAGATTTTTGTTTTTTTTTTTTTTAAATACTTCATTCCGCTTTGCCGGGTTTTCTTGCTGTTAGGTTGATGAGGTTTAGGGTTTTCTGAATTGAAAATATTCTTCTTTGTTTTGTGCAAAGGTTAAGTGTGTCTGATTTCTATTGGATGAGGGGAGATTTTGGTTTGTAGCTTTTTGGATCCTTTGTATGATGTTTTTGTTTACGGGTACCTTCTCCTTCCCAGGTTATTTCTTTCTGTTTGCGAAGTCAGAACTGGAGCTTTTTATTTGATTCTGCTTTCTTCTAGTATGTCAATTTTGCTGAACTTAGGGTATTAAAATTAGGGCAGCCTTTAGATTTCACATGGGATTATTTGGGCCTTATTTGGATTGTAAAAACAGGTCCCTGAATATTTTTTCCATGCTTAAATTTAGTAGTGTTTGGAATACTTTAATTATATTCAAAATAAGGATACAGTGAGGAATATTGATATTCGGTATTATTTTCCTTTTTATTTTCTGGGAGAAAATAGTTTTGTTAAATATGTGCTTTCATTTTATTATTATTATTATTTTTACTATATACAAGTTCTAAATTAGTCCTTCGGGTCAGGGACTAACTGTGAAATTGGACGCTGGTGAACTTTTTTCTCCTTGTTGATTGACATTAAAGGAACTAAACACAAGTTCTAAACCCATAACTCATCCCCAATTCATAGTATAATTTATCCTGTGCAAGGTGACATTTTCTGGTATATCTTGCTGAATTCCTTTAATTTCGTTAAAGGACTTTATTCTACTTCTTAGAGTACAACTTCATTGGATGACATTAATTTAATTTTATTTATTTTTGTGTGTGTAATTTACTGGAAGACAGTGATAATCATAAAACCATGAGTAGGCTTTTTGGCAGTCATTGCTTTATACAGTACACATTGTACCTGTTAAGATTCCAGTTTCTTATCGCTTGTTGCTTTTCTTTATTGTTACGCATTGGATAGCATGATTCTGCACTTAAATGATGTTAGTTTGTGGATTAGATGATATCTTTGTTATTCTTGATTTGTTCTCTACATTTAGTAATTTATTTTCATCTGCATATTTAAAGTGTGTTGCTGGGAGGATGGAAGATGCTTAATCCTGAGTTACGAAAAGAAAATTCCATTTCTGCTGTAGAGATGTTTTATCTTCTAAGCAATGTTTTGTGGACCGGACCGGTCCAGCCGGCCGGACCGTGAACTAGTTCGATTTAATACTAAAAATCATTTTATTCAAAAATCGTGCTAGAAATAACAATTTGGTTTGGACTGGCTGGTTAGACCGTGAATCGGCCGGTTGACCCTTTTTTTTTTTTAATTTAAAATTTTTATTTTTTAGAGGGAAAGAGAGGTTTTCTTGGTACAGGGTGATATTATGACATGATTTGCATTAATTAATTACTTTTAATTCTCCCTTATTTCACTTTTACTGCCATGGGCTCTCTTTTCTAAACATTTTTTACTGTAATCTTATTATGTTATTTATTTATTTATTTTTAAAAAATGTATTTTTACTATTGTGATTTTGTTAATTATATTTATTTATAATTTTAAAAATGTATAGAATATAAATATTTACTAAATAGTAAATAATAAATGTGTTATTTTTATATAGTTTGACTATTTATATATATTTTTATAAATTAAAATTACATAAATTATTAAAAAATATATTATTTATAGTAAATATTTTTAAATTTTTAATTTATGACGTTACTGGTTCAATTACGGTTTAATTGCGGTTGAACCATTAAACTGGAAACCACTAACTTTTCCGGTTCAATCTCTAGTTCAGTTCTGAAAACATTGCTTCTAAGCAATCATCACTATTTCATACATTAACAATTATCTATATTTATTGTTGTATTATTCCTCTTAGCTTCGGAAATTAGTGCTGGAACTGATGATGAACTCCCCCTCCACAGTATAATATAGTTTCCAGCTGGTGGTAAGATTAGGGAAGGAAGGTATACTTTATATTCACCTGCACAACTAAGGATGCATAGTGATATGGAATACCAGATTCACATACTTGAGCAGGAAGCATATGGTGCAGTCCTCCGAGCTTTCCAGGCGCAGTCTGACGCCCTTACATGGGTAGATATTCATTTCAGCTCAAGCCTTTCACTTGTGATGTTCTCTACTTTGTTTTGACTTCACTGAATGTATATGCATGGTCTCAGGAGAAGGAAGGCTTAATAACTGAACTAAGAAAAGAACTTAGAGTTTCAGATGACGAGCATAGGGAGCTCCTAAGCAAGGTGGTTGCCGATGGCCTGATTCATAGGATCAGGGAATGGAGAAAAGCAGCTTCAGCTCAAACAGTTCACGATCAACTACAGAGCCCAACAGTCTCTGCTTCTCGCAAAAGGCAAAAAACAGCTCACTCTGTACAATTTTCCACTGCATCACAGCAATTACATCCTCATTCAATTTCTGCTGCAACACAACCTTCATTATCTACAAAATGGGCACCTTTGGCAATTGGTGGCAGAAGACCTCAGCCTGTGTGTTAATACCTTCCTTGCTTGAGTGAAATTGTATTTTGTTATATTGATTGTGAAAGCATTCCTTATTCCATAGACATGATATAAAATTCTCTGGTAGGGTCAACAAGTATTAGCTTCTCCTCCGGCCATGTCATATCAACAGCCACATCAAGGTCCCGGTGCTCATTTGACAAATGAACTTTCACAAAGAACATGTGATCCATTAGTCGGGAGGAAAGTGATGACAAGATATCCTGACAATGGCAATTTCTATGAGGCAATTATAACAGACTACAATCCTGTAGAGGTGTGTTTAAACTTATGCAACATTCGTAGTTTTTCTAGGTAATCATTTTAAACATGTTTTGTCTGTTTCTTAACTTTGTTGACCTTTATTCAATCATATTATGATATATTCGAATGGTAAGGGATGGTCAACGTAGCGATTCCCATTGGGCATAATGATAGGAATTTGCCCTGCTGTGTATATAACTTGTGAAGAGTTTTTCAGACTAAAGGGATATAGTTTTCATTATATTTTTGGGAATTACATCTTGGCCAGATGAATGAGGAGATATCTGTTTCCTTCGGCTTTCATCACATGGTTTCATTCAATGAAGATAACCTTAAGATTCTATGGCTATATGAATAAAATAATTAGGCAAGAAGACTGTTACATCTTGTGACAGAAGTCATATTTGTTGGTCTGTTTTCAAGTTAACGCTGTTCTTTTGAATTGTCTGGATTGCTGTCATTTAATTGAAAGATTTGCTGTGCAAATATCATTTGACTTTGAAGAGGTAGGTGAAAATGGCTATTTGTTTATGATTCTTTATCGCTTGGTCCTTTGATGGGTTCCCGCTACCAAGGTAAACTGAGGGGGGTGGGGTGGCTGTGGTTTCATATGTGAATCTGGAAATGGAAAACTTGTAAGTATTAATGTTCCCGGGACGTGGTGGTCTTCCTTTAATGATAGGTTCTTGTTTTAGACATTCTTGTTTTTTCTTAAATTTCCATTTCATGCTATATGATTCAATCTTTTGGATTAGACATGTGAATGTAATAAGAGTTAAGGGGTATAAGTGAACATCCAATGTACAACTATATATGGTCTTTTGCCTCGTCACTCATCAATTTGACTTTTTGGATCATAACTGGAAATTATTGTTGCAAATTTCTCTCCTGCGCTCCATTTTTTGTTTCCCCTCTGCAATGTGAATGCTCTAGTTCTTGTATTTTGTATCAAGGATTCATGTCTCTAGAGTTACCACCAGAACATTGTACCTACCTTACTGTTTTATTCTCTTATCTTCTAGGGCCTGCATGCTTTGGTTTATGATATCAATACGCCAAATGAGAGCTTGGAATGGATCGATCTCAAACAGGTATTCTTGTTTGTTTTTGTCGTTAAATCTTGCTTATTAATCCTTCAAGCCATGTTTCCAGATCTGAATTTGCAATGCCAGCTTTGGTCTCAGAATCAAATCTTGCTTTTTAGTGATTATCATTTGCATTCCTGACATGTTTGATCTTCAACTAGTTGCTTAAAACTCTTTGCTGAAGCATGTAATTGTTGTCGCTTCAGGTTTATTATTCTTCATTGCAATTTAGAATCAAAGAGTGATTTTCTATGTACTGCTTTATTCGAGGGGTGATAAAAAAATAGCATAAAAGGAATACATCTTGAAGGTAATAAAAAATAAAGCAAGCAAAATTAATAACGTAGAAGAAAGAAAGCTTTTGCTTTTTTATAGCTTTGTGGATGTTATGATGTTTTTGGTGAGTTCAACACTGCTATCGTACTTGTGTGTGCAGTTGCAATCTTTGCCACTGTATTTCTGTTCTATGCTCAAACATCAGTTTCTTTACTCAAGGAAATCTAGAATGATTGTTGAAGAACCAAAAAAGTTTCTCTGACCTTTAGTTTAAGAGCTTTGGATCTCATCTGGGATATTATCTTTATATGTATGCTCATAGATTGCATGGTCACGGGACATTTCCTCATCTCATTCCAAACCCATGTAGAATTTCAAGAAGTTTAATGTAGTAGCCTGGAAGCTTGACTTCTTGCTTTCATAATGAAGTCGGTGAAGATGTCTCTCTTCATACTTAAATTCCAAAATTTTCAGATTCCCCCTGAAAACATCCGATGGATAGGTGATGATCCTAGTATTTCGCGAACTGGTAATACTGGACAAGGGCTTGGAGGAAACCCTCATAATCCTGGTAGAGGACGAGGAACATTAAGGGATCAACCAGAAAGTGAAGTTAGGCCATCACAGAACGGTGTTGTAAAGAAGGTTTGGGATGAGATTGAAATACTTCACACAGACACACTCATAGAGAAGGTACTACATTATTGCAATGCCTTTGATGTTTAATGCAACTGCACAATATGTATGTCTGTTCTTTTCCCTTAACTCTTATCTTTGGCAGGTGGAGAAGGTGGTCAGTGGTAGTCATCTTGATCTTCTTGAGTTATCAAAGGCTAAGAAAATGCTTAAGGTCAACTGAGCACAAATCTTAGAATTTCTCCAGTTGCTGTGTTGATTTTTTGACTTTCATGCCTACTTGTTATGCTTGCAGGAGCATGAACAAACTTTAATTGATGTGATTGCAAAGCTCTCTGATGCATGTGATAGTGGAAGTGGTAAGATGACTTGTCCCTTATTGTATAGTATTCTTCTACATTTTCCAGGTACATGTTTCAGGATTTCTTCACATGATTCTCAACTTGGTGAAACAGATAAAAGAGAATTCATGAAAAGGGGGGATTAATTTTCTCCTTTTAACTTGGAAAATCTGCATTTTCCATGAGTGGATGATTGAGAATTTATCGTTTCCACCTCCAACTCAGTGATACTTCTTTTCTGTGTTGAACTAGTCCACTCCAAGATTGTAAATTAATCAAATGTCCAACCTAAATAACTCCTTTATGATGTGGTGGTCGTGATGGCTGCCTTGGTGTTATATAGAGCAGTGTGAAAAGATTATTATCATCCATTAAGCATTAATAATATATTGATGTAAACCTGTTGAGATGGCTATTAAGATGCATCATTTGCCCAAATTTTCTCAAGGTCAATGTATGAAAAATCAGTAATCTCAGCCTTACCAACTTGAATTCAGGTAGTTATTTATTGCATATTTCTTTCCATCTATCTATATCAGATGTGGAGCAGCAACATTTGCATAGGCAATCAACTGGTGGTGGGGAACAGGGCAGAAACAGCAGCAGTGCAGCTGGAGTGAGGGCCGGAAGAGTCGGCTGTTACAATTTAGCAAGAGATCAGATACCATATGCTGGCAATCAAGACGATGACGTTGTTATTATTTGACCGGGTTCTTCTTCTATTAGGGAACCTTTAATCATGAAACCTTTTTGTTTAAACATGTAGGCTTTGTCCATGTCATAGAATTCAGTGTATAAAATTGTTAGTTAGCATCTAACCCTAGTTGGTTGGGATATTGACAATGTAAAGAATGTCCCCATTGCTAGTGTTAACTATCCACTTACTGAATTTCTGCATCTTGGAAACCTTATTAACTAACTAGTTACAACAAAGTAACTTACCATCCGGAATCATACTTTCCACTAACATTAGAAACACAGCATATCTGGTAAAACCATAAGCTCAAGGAAACAAATTTTCATACTACTTCCATGACTGAGTGGTCAAAGACAACGCGGCGGTCCTTTGCTTCTGGGGGTTTAGTTACAGCAGCTAACAGAGCAGTCATATGGTGGTTCCAAATACAGCAAGCATAATCAAAGTGATAGAATGAACTCTGCAATAAGATTTACCATCTGGGTATCAAATGCAGGACCCTCCATTTGAAAGTGGCCAGCGCCCTCAATTAAGTGAGTTTCATTCCGGCCTGCTGCAGTTTTCAACTTGTTCTCCAGCTGTTTAACACTAGTGAAACCGTCTTTGGTGCCCATCACAAAAAGTTTAGGTTTCGAGGACCGTAGTAAAGCTTTATTATGTCCCCCAAATAGAATTGAAGCAGTCCAGCCAAATGGATATCCCAAGCTTACGTATCCTATGACCTCCTTTATCCGGTCAACAGCAGAGCCAGCAATTGCGGCACCTGTGACAAGAACAAATAGCCAACCAATCCAAAATATAGAGAGTTTCATCAAAAGTCACCGTAATCGAGCATTCTTAATCTTCCGAAAAACTACAAACTAAAACAATCAGAAGCTAAAAAATCAATTATCAGTGTATTCTGGGCGTATCTGAAGCTAAAAATATTAGAAGAGATTATATTGCAATTTGCAAATGGAGATCAAGTTATAGAGCAATCTTCATAGGCGGAACAAATAGCTCCTCTTTGGGTGTTGCAAGCACAATATTAGCTGTGCTATAAGCAAAAATCTCTCACTTAATCCGATCAATTGCAAATTAAGGGGGAACAAGAACTTTAGAGGGGAGAAAAAAAAAAAAAAAAGTCTAAATTGTAGAATGTATATGTATGTATGCCTACCTGCTGAAGAACCCACGAGGAGGATGCGATTAGCGGACAGATTTTGAGTGACCCACTGGCACACAGAGATTACGTCCTTGACTTCAGCAGATCCGGTAAGAGAAGGACGGCCGGTGGATCTGCCAGCGCCCCTCGTATCGAAGGTGACAGCAGTGAAACCCCGATTAGCCAGCCCTCTTGCTATGCCCTTGGTCAGGCCTTGGCAACCGCCAAGAATGGAGTAAGGATGCACCAGCACAACTACCAGATTGCCTCCACTTTCGGTGGCGTTGGATGGCCGTGAAGGCTTGAAAATTCGGGCGTCAAGCTTGACCCCGTCAGAGGTCTCGATGGAACAAAACTCTGTAGTGCTACTACTTGCCGTGGGAATAGAATCGCTCATTTTCGGAGAAAAAGATCTTAGGTGTTGGGCTTGAATTTGGATGTAAGTTTGGGATACGAATTCAAGTGTATATTAGTATATTTTTTGCACGGCAGAGGCTGGAAGTTGAGAGTTAGGAAGACGTTTTGAGAGGGTAGTAATTTACTGAAATCAGGCAGAAAAGTACATATTTTAGCAATGGAAAGGTACACTCAACTGCAGCAATCAATTTTAGGGGCCATCTTTATACGAGTAGGTAATCCAATTTATCAACCAACCGATAGCCTATGCATCAACGCTTGATCTAATAAATAATAATGGCCATGGCGACGGTGTTCATTAGTTTCTAACTTCATGATTTGAATTGATGTTCCATACACCAAGGTTTTGAGTTGTTCTTGTTCTTCTTTTCCCCAACTACTATATAAGTTCAAGAACAAAGCAGATGGAAAACAAACCAGTCTTGAGCAACAACATTTTGACAATTGTCTGTTGATTATTCCCCCTCTCTCTTTTCCTTTGGGACAAATCCATACCAAAACCTTCTGCTAAGATACATTCCAATTTATGTTTAATGCTCTCCATGATTAGACAACAAGGCGTAGTTCAATATTTCCTCTTGTCAAGTGAGAGAAATTTTAGCTATACAACAACACCAAGAACAAGAAATATTGTCTACCTTTTTAAGTTTAGAAACCATCTAGACAACAATGAATTGCCACTACAACGATTCAACTATATATATATAACACAATAGAAAGCTCAAATAGATCCCTGACCCAATAATTTGTTTCCTCTGATGAGGAATTTAATCAATATTCTGAACGCACTTGCATTCTTTATGCCACAAATTCAGAAGTAGTAGTAACCTTAATTTTAAGCATCCAAGAAATCAAAATATAGACTCTTTTTCAGCCGCCAGTAGCACCCTTCAAAGCCTTCTTCAACTCACCATTCACATCGCACTCTATTATTCCCTTCCCACTTGTTTCTGAAGATCTTCTATCACCACCACCTCCTCTGCCGCTACCAGAATTCTTATGTCCATTTTCTTTATATTTGCCAGTTTCAACAGTACCACCAACACCATCACCGGCAGTCAGGTTGAATTTTCCAGTGGCAAATTCCGACCTCATATCATCTAAAGCTCTCCTAAGCAATCCATTCTCTGCTTGACTAGTCTCGAGTTGCTTCTTCATATTCAAACAGGCCTCTGCGACGTCAGAACTCGCAGGCACTCGAGAGTCTTTAGTAGTTTTCTCCTTTGCCACGTGTTCGATTGAGATCTTATCCATCAAGAGCATTGGAAATCTTCGAAACGAAATCCCAGTCGTCCTTTCATTTTTCGCCACTATTACTGCATCCCCCGCCTCATCCGCCGCCGATGCTGGTGGAAACCTAAGCCCCCAACGGCAACTCGCCACCGCACGGTTCTTCAAGGGCAGAGCCGTGGTAGCTTTTACCTTCGCCCCAGAAAGGACACTCTCCATCACGCTTGTTGCAGCAGCTGCAGCTGCCGCTGACTCAACCGGCAAAACACTGATTTTCCCAGCCCTGGGAAACAGGCCACTCTCCTCAAAATGTCTGGTTCCCCAGGCGGATACCCCATCAGTAGAACGAGAGTCATTCAATTTGGGATCGGTATTCTTAGATAAAACAGAGGAGGAATGCAATTTTTTAATTGCAAAATCGCCGAGTTTGGGTTTGAAGTGGATGAAGAAAGTGGGATTCTGGTTCCCAACGAAATTGAATTCAGCGCTCATTGTGAACGGGCTTGAGACTGGGGACCCGAAGTGCCCAATCCCGGTCTTGCAAATAAAGCTAAAAGGGTTTTGAGTATCATTCGGACGATACGCGATCTTGAATGTGGGACCGGCATCAAATAAAGTACTGAGATTCAAAGAAAACTCCTTGGATTCACCGGCGACGACTCCAGATTGGAATGGCAAACTCAAAACATTTAGTGGGATTTTGGCTCTGAACAAAGGCTTTTGTTCCTCGCGAAACTTGATAGAAGCTTTCATCTTTTTCTTGTATTAATAATAATAATAATAATAAAAGGGATGATCTTTGAGTATGAATTGAAGTGAACAGTGAGCTTTCAGAACGAAAACAAGCTCGATCGATTTGGGTCGAGAGTTGAGGTGTATTTTATAGTAAGTAATTAGGCTGGGAGAGCGGAGATTCCGCAGACTCGCGGAGGGTTTTGCTGTTACTTAAGCCTCTGATTTGGAATTTTGGATTATTCATTACTTGGCAATGTTCATGTTTTGAATTTGGAGGCTCTTTCCTAAAATTTCGAATTTCAAATTTAGCAAATCCTCTTCCGCCTGCGCTCTCTCCGGACTTAGGGAAACCAAGGCTGTTTTTGGACTGAGATTTTTTAATTTCACTCAAACTCAAAAAAATAGTTGTATTTTTTTTGACATTAATATGTTATTGTTCATATCTGGTGAGATGGCAAAAAAGGAATAAAAAATTTACTCAGTTACTATAAATATTCAATATATACATATAAATATATATAATTCAAATAAAAAAAATCATCATTACATTAATAAAATATATTATTTTTGTCCTCACTCACTAGACAACATCTTACATTGACCCACATTACTCTTCGTTATTCGCAATCAACTCAATTCTTTTTGAAAAAAAATGAGCTTTCTTAAAAAAAGTTTTAATTCAAAAATGCCCTAAGAAAACAAAATTTAAGCTGTGTTTGGACTAACTTTTGTTTTAAGTTGAGTGAATTTTATTACGAAAAATAAGAAGTTATTTTTGAAGAGTAAAAATATTGTCTAGTAATTGGGGTGCAAAAATTAGTGTGAGATTCTTGAATGAGAGATATTGGAAAATGTGAGACCCTTTAATTGCAAGTTGAGAGACAAAAAAGAAAAAATGCATTTCTTATCCAAACAAAAATACCCAACTTATTTTAAAAATAACTCACTCAAAATTAAAGCGAGTCCAAACACACCCTTAAGGTTTGATTATATAATTTTGTATTTCTTTTCCCTTTTTTTTTTTTTTTTCTTGGGGGGCGGGGGGGCGCTACATTATGTATTCAGTATCAAAAAATAAAGTAAAGAGTTAATTGAGATAATTATCTCTTTTATTTTCAAGTGTATAAAATTCTTACAAATATTTTTAGTTAAGTAAAAATATGTAATGATACCATATATTTGTATTTAATTATTTCCAACAATTAATCATACTAAAATACACTAAAATAAAATGTAATTCTTTTAAATTTTTTTAAAATATTTTAATAGATAATATAAATATTATATAACTATCTCATATTATTGTTGAAGTTTATTTTAAACATTTGAGCAATTTAAGTAGGGAGAAAAAAATTATTATTATAGCTTAAGGTAAGATTTGGTCAATATCGACTACATGAGGTGGCGTGGACTTACGTGGAACAGTTGGTGAAGACCTAAGACCTAATTCATCCTTAATCCATCCTTCTTAGATTGACGAAAGAAAGGGGTCATTGCACTCTATTCTTGATTATATTATCATATGCAAATAAAGTTAAAAAGTATTTAAAAGGATATGGTTGAAATAATATTCCTAAAAATAAAGTGTTATAACAGTCAAAGAATAATTATATTTAAGTAAATAAAAATTATTATAAACGATGAATATTCTTGATATATCAATTAAAGAGTTTTTTTGTAGACAAAATCTTTTTGTAATAACCTTTTTGCAGGTTTCAAATCGGCAAAGATCAATTAATCATAGTTTTATAGTTAAATGTTGTATTGCTAACAACATCAAAACATATTGAAGAGTTAAAACTCTATAAGCTTAAGGGACTTACACTTTGAGTGATGACGTGTCACTTCGGAGTGTGTCGCCCTCAAGCCACTTCCATTATACTGGGATACGTTACTTTAGGAGTGTCTTCCCTTGTACTTTGGAGTTTTACTTCGAGGATATACGCATCAATACAATCCTTATCCTTTGACTTCATTACTTGCAAGTTGATCATAGGAATTTCATGACAATAATATATTTAGGTAAAGATATTTAATAATTATGCTAAAAATACATGATAAAAGTAACACAAAGAGAGCACGATCTGCAAATAAGTTAGAGCAAACACACTTAATGTTTCCCCAATTGGTCAGTACAATCAGACACGATGACTTATGTCATATATATAGGCATGGATGACCCATCCCAAGACATGAACTAAAAGCACAATAACTACGAGCATCAAAAGCACGTTCAAGCACTCTTCAGTTTTCCTTTTGTTTCTTATAAAAATACACCAAACTTATGTTGGTTGTGTTCTTGCCTTTCTTCTTGAACCCTCCACTGACTTGATCATTGGACAATTTAAACGGAGACAAACCTCCACCTTAGACCTTTTTGCAAGTTAAGTCGACCAACCCAGTCAGAGCTTATTGTGCATATAATTCCAAGAGAGACGTTCGAATAGATTCTATAGTGATGTGTCATGTGCTCATTTTTTGGCTACATCGCATATACATAGGCGTCCATTTGGAAATATAAAAATATGATATGTAAATTAAAAAATAAAATAAGTCATTTAAATTAAAGAAGAAATGAAAATCAGTAAACATATTTGAAAAATTAGTGAATTTGGTTTATAATGTTCATGATTTTGGTGTAGTTGGTCCTTTATTCATTTATTTTTTAAGTCTTAATGTATAAATAAGTTGGTGCACTTGATTTATCTCTTTATAAAATTTATTATTTGGGTAAGTTAAATTATATGAAGAAAATTACCAAATGCACATGCTTATTATACATTAGACACATACTAAATAAAAATGAATCAATCACATCAATAATCAAAAAATTAATGACCAAATTCACCAATTTTCCAACATTTTTTTCAATTAAAGGAGAACATCACTACAAAGAAAACAAACGCTTGTCTCTTTGATTATCTAATATTTGACAAATTCTTCTTTCCTTCAACCTAAAACTATTCTTCATCTACAACGGCTAATAATGGTTTTAAGTAAAGCTGTATTCTTTCTTAGTCAAATTTATATAAAAATACTTTCCTCCTATAATTATTTTATATTTTCAAATTAAATTTTTAAATTTTAATTTTGTAGCATTAAATCATTCAATTATTTAAATTTATCTAATTTAATCATTTCAACCTAATATTTTTCAAACGATTCAAATGTTATGATCACGAGGGTAATTTATTAAAAATATTTTCAATATAATAACTCTCATAATTATATGACTATGTAATGAACACATAATCTAGATAATTGAATTATTTAAAAATGAGTCAAAATAACAAAATTATATAATTATAAATAGTTATAAAATCTATGATCATAAAAGTATAAATAAATAAATAAATAAAAACCCAATAGGAGGAAAGTGAGAATTTTCTTATATATATATATTATTTTAATTAAAATATATTTATGATATTCTTCATAGGTCTTTTTTTTATTGTTATCTTTGTAAATATGGCACTATTTATTTTTTTTTTGATAATTGAAAAAATAGGTAGATAAATAAATTTGTGAATTATTAGTAAATTTAGTTTCAAACATTTGTTTTTATTTTTCTTGTTTGTATTAGGTTCTTAACATATAATATGCTCACATATTTTTGATTAAAAGAACTTAAATTATTAATATATTATATGCTAAGGATCTAATCCACCAAAAAATAAATTTAGGATAAAAAATATAAATGAAGTAAATATTTAGAATTAAACTCACTAATAATCCATAAATTTTCATATTTGATATATATATATATATTTATATTTTATAAAAAAGTTTGAAAGAGTCAAAATATTAAGGATAAAATCAGTTGTTTTTCTATTTAATTATTATCTTATAGTAAATAAAATAATAAAATGATAAATTAAAAATTAAAGTAATTATTAATTTATTAGTATAATTCTATACATATCAAATATATTTAATAAATATAAATCCACTCCAAAGTGCAACCTTACTTCTAAGTTCTAACTATAAAAGTATAAGGGGCGAATTTATAATTTAACTAAAATTACGAAAAGTTATCACTATTTACTGAAATAATCCCCGCGAGGCGCGAGACGAGCATGCGGGAAACGGAGAGGTAGGCAATTTCACCGTTCACGAAATCTTGACCGCCTGATCCAACCATAAGCCCTTAAATCACAGCCGTCTAAAATAGAGCATCATTATATCCATCATCACCACCGTTCCTCACTGCAGACTCCATCCAAAATTGACAAAAAAAAAAAAAAAAAAAGGGGAAACTCCTCAAAATAATTTTATTATTTTTATTTTTTCAGAAAAAAGCCACAAAATATTACATATATATTTTCGGTATTGTTAGTTTTTAACCTCTCCGTTTGCTTTTCATATAAATAAATCGGATCTGAGAACTGAGAACTGAGACTGGTCGGAAGTCATCGGCGCGCTAAAACCCGGACTCTTCTGTCTGAAAACCCTAAAACACCCTCGAGGCGAGTTTTTCAAGAGAAGAACTCATAAAAACCTCGGCGTATTTATATATCTGTGTTCCTACGTAGATCTCTCTCTCTTTAGATTTTTCTACATATTTTTACTATTTTACATCGTCGACATTGAGAGGTTTCTCCTCGTTTATGCTTTGCTTTTTTTTTTTTTTGGTTTCTTTTTCAACACCGGCGGTGGCGGCGGCTAATAAGAATTTCAGCGGGAACACGAAGACTTTCTCTTTTCGCTGGTGAGTTCTATTTTGTAATTCTTGATTTTCATTTTTATTCTTTCTAAAGCATGAAAAGAATTACGTGTGTGTTTTTTTTATTTTATTTTATTTTCTAAATTTTGCTCGTGTTATCTGAGAAAAGGTGGAAAATTGGGTTCTTTTTTATTATTTTGCCGAGGAACATGCACGTTATTTGTTTATTTATTTTTTGGTTTTTGGTTTTCTGAAGGGGTTTATGCCTTAGGATGTAAGTGTTCCTTTATTTATTTTTATTTTCTTTTTCCTTTTAGGAATTTGTGTTTGGGGAAGGGGGACATTTGGATAAAGTTTATTGGGGTAATGTCGTTTGTAAAACTGTAGCCAAAAGTTGCGTGTATCTGGGGTAATCGTGACTACTTTTGTATACACACTATGCTTGTCAGCGAATATTAGCTCTTTTGGATCTTTTTTTTTTTTCACTTGGAACTTGAATGTGTATTTAGTTTGTCTTGGTGGAATAATCAACTTGCTCCAACTTACGGGTTTTACAAAATAGTGGGTTGGAATGGGCATTCTGTAATGTGTTATCTAAGGGACTTTTTTATGGGGGCTTGGAAAATGTGAAGATTATAAGATATAGGCACCACTTCATCATGTTACTGGTGTTTATTTTGGGCCAGAAGATTGTTCAGCTTTTGTTCTTAGACATTCTAGCCATTATGATGAACTTTTAAGCATGAGGATTTAAGTATTTGCGGAGAGAGGTGATGCAGGATGACATGGGGTTCATTATTGTTTTTTTCCTTCCTCTTGTTAACTGTATCATCCTGCACCAGAGAGCTTCTAGAGATGGAGAGATAGAGCAGAGTTGAAAGGTTCTCTTAAACTTTGCAGTTTGGTGAAGTTTGGATGTTCATTTCTTTCTCCTTCATTAGCTGGTAAAATTTATTGGCAATTAGAGGTGGATCCTTTGAAAGACCCTAAATAAGAGATATCTAATTAGTTACTGATGAAGTGGAAATGATTTTGTGCACTTTGGGAAACTAAATTGGTGATCAATTGTACGTCAACTGATTGAACTTTGCTTGTTTTCAGTTTCTCTCGCTATTCCTACTACTTCCCCCCC
>JAXGGT010000094.1:11494080-11551604 GCA_035583425.1 Marsdenia floribunda | reverse complement strand
TAAATAAAATTGGTCAAAAGGATCCATTTGTCCAAACAAAAAAAGAATGAGGATTCATTTATCCAAAAATTAAAAAATGGGGACCTTTTGTCCAAACAAAAAAAGAATGGGGATTCGTTTATCCAAAAATAAAGAACAGGGACCCCTTTGTCCAAACAAAATTAGTTTGGGGATTAAAATGGCCAATTTTCCTATGTATATATATTGATTTCTGGTTTCTAGCTGTGGTAAATTTCCTTCTTAACCAGTTTGGATTTTCTGGTAGAACAACTTCACTGGTTGCCTGATTTCGTTCATAATAGAAACTCAGGAATGTCTATTATGAGTATCTGTGTTACTCTGAATTTCAGGATGATGAAACAACCCTATCAGAGGAGGAGAAACTAGCCAAAGCAGAAAGTGTGGATACTGTAGATGAGGTATAGGCATTTCATTTAAAAAAAAAATCAAATAATAGTTTTTTTTTTTTTTTTTTTTTTTTTGAAGTATGAATGTTCTTCACATTCTGATACATAATTTGTATCGAATTAGACTCATTGCTATTTCATATGCTTTTTAGTATGCCATTAATTTTCGTCTATGAATTACATGGCTCTTCTTCAGATTGCAGTTCTGCAGAAAGAGAGTGAAATTCCCTTAGTAGAACTGCTTTCAAGGTATAAAAAGGTATGAGATGGATGGCTCTTGCTCATTTTCTAGGGATTTGCCTAATAATGTTTGACGTTTGTATTCCAATTTGGTTGCGTATTAGGATTCTGTTGGTGAGAAAGAACTGGATGATGATTCTGAATCAATTTATGCTTCTGCTCCTGAGAATTTTATGGAGTCACCTGCCCAAAAGCATTATGAATTGAAGCAGCTGAAGAATAGAGATGGGGATTCTGGTGCTGCAAAACCTGATACATGCTCCCAAGAAAAAGGGAAAAATGAATATCCAAAAGAGACTGGAGAAGAAGGGGAAAGTGGAAGCAGAATTGCTGATGCAGCAGCAGCTGCAAGATCTGCACAGCCTACGGGTAATACATTCTTAACCACAAAAGTGAGGACAAAATTCCCTTTCCTTCTGAAGTATCCTCTCCGTGAGTATCAACATATTGGCTTGGACTGGCTGGTTACTATGTATGAGAAGAAACTTAATGGGATTTTGGCTGATGAAATGGGTTTGGGCAAGACTATTATGACAATTGCTCTTCTTGCTCACCTAGCTTGTGAGAAGGGGATATGGGGCCCTCATCTCATTGTTGTTCCAACTAGCGTGATGCTCAACTGGGAAACTGAGTTTCTAAAGTGGTGTCCTGCTTTCAAAATATTGACTTATTTTGGAAGTGCAAAAGAGCGGAGAATAAAAAGGCAAGGTTGGTTGAAGCCTAACTCTTTCCATGTGTGCATAACAACTTATAGGCTTGTTATTCAGGATTCTAAAGTTTTCAAGCGTAAGAAGTGGAAATACTTGATTTTGGATGAAGCCCATTTGATTAAAAACTGGAAGTCACAAAGATGGCAGACACTTTTAAATTTTAACTCAAAAAGACGCATTCTTTTAACTGGTACCCCTCTGCAGAATGATCTTATGGAACTCTGGTCTTTGATGCATTTCTTGATGCCTCATATTTTCCAATCTCATCAAGAATTCAAGGATTGGTTTTGCAATCCTATATCTGGGATGGTTGAGGGACAAGAAAAGGTAAACAAAGAAGTGGTTGATCGCTTGCATAATGTACTGCGACCCTTCATTCTGCGTAGGCTGAAGAGGGATGTGGAGAAGCAGCTGCCTAGTAAACATGAGCATGTCATCTACTGTAGACTCTCAAAGAGGCAGCGGAACTTGTATGAAGACTTCATAGCTAGCTCAGAGACTCAAGCTACTTTAGCCAGTGCAAATTTCTTTGGAATGATAAGTGTCATCATGCAACTACGCAAAGTATGCAATCATCCTGATTTATTTGAGGGTCGTCCGATTGTCAGTTCTTTTGACATGAGCGGCATTGTTTTGCGATTGAGTTCATCTGTTTGCTCTATGTTTTCAGATACTCCATTCTTAACTGTTGACCTTAATGGCTTGGGGTTTCTGTTTACACATTTAGACATGTGCATGACATCATGGGAGAGTGACGAAATTCAAGCAATTGCCACTCCCTTGAACTTAATTGAGGGTAGTGTCTACCTGTCTGATGGAGCATCTGGGCCTGCTTTCCGGCATAAGAATACTGTACATGGTACAAACATTTTTGCCAAGATTCAAAAGGCACTTGAAGAGGAAAGATGGCAAGAAGCAAAGGAGCGGGCTGCATCTATTGCTTGGTGGAATTCCTTGAGGTGCAAGAGGAAACCCATTTATTCAACAGGATTACGGGAGCTTGTCACCGTGAAACATCCTGTTTATGATATACATTATAAGAAGATTAACCCTCTATCTTTCTCGTTTTCCTCTAAGCTTGCTGAGATGATATTGTCGCCAGTTGAACGATTTCAATTAATGGCTGATCAGGTTGAGAGTTTCATGTTTGCAATTCCTGCAGCACGTGCCCCATCCCCTGTTTGCTGGTGTAGTAAAGGTGGAAACCATGCTTTTATTGAGCCAGCTTACAAAGAAAAATGCACTGAACTTCTCTCTCCTCTTCTGACACCTTTCCGGCCAGCAATTGTTCGGAGGCAAGTCTATTTCCCTGATAGGCGACTTATACAGTTTGACTGCGGGAAGTTGCAGGAGCTTGCAGTTTTGCTTCGGAGATTAAAGTTAGGAGGACATAGAGCATTGATTTTTACCCAGATGACAAAAATGCTTGATGTTCTGGAGGCTTTTATCAATCTCTATGGTTATACTTACATGCGCCTGGATGGTTCCACCCAACCGGAAGATAGGCAAACACTAATGCAGCGATTTAACACAAATCCAAAAATTTTTCTTTTCATTTTGTCCACTCGGAGTGGTGGTGTTGGCATCAACCTTGTTGGTGCAGATACAGTCATCTTCTATGATAGTGACTGGAATCCTGCTATGGATCAACAGGCCCAAGATCGGTGTCATAGGATAGGACAAACACGTGAAGTACACATATATCGGTTAATTAGTGAGAGCACTATTGAAGAGAATATTCTGAAGAAGGCAAATCAGAAGCGTGCTCTTGATGATTTGGTTATACAAAGTGGAGGCTATAATACAGAGTTTTTCAAAAAGTTGGATCCAATGGAATTGTTTTCAGGACATCAAACCATTTCCGCAAATGACATGCAAAAAGAGGAGAAGTACAATGACAGTGTTGAGATTCCTCTATCTAATGCAGATGTGGAAGCTGCTCTGAAGTATGCAGAGGATGAAGCAGACTACATGGCACTTAAGAAAGTTGAACAGGAAGAGGCTGTAGAAAATCAAGAATTCACAGAAGAAGCCATTGGAAGATTGGAAGATGATGATCTTGTCAATGAGGAAGATATGAAGGCTGATGAGCCTGCAGATAATGGTGGCTTGACTACAACTTCAAATGGTGATAATGCAGGCTTGACCATGACGTCAAATGCTGGCAACAGTTCCCTGACTATGACATCAAAAGCTGCTGATACTGGTGCTCTGATTTTGACATCAAATGCTGAAAACGGTGGCCAGCCATCAACATCAAATAAAGATGGTATAGGAATGCCAAGTGTGCATGATGCAGTTGACTGTGAATCCCTCACTTTTGCTGGTAAAGATGATGATTTCGACATGCTAGCTGATGTCAAAGAGATGGCTGCAGCTGCTGCTGCATCAGGACAAACAATTTTGTCTTTTGAGAACCAGCTACGTCCAATTGATCGATATGCTATACGTTTTTTGGAGTTATGGGACCCAATCATAGATAAGACAGCCGTCCAAGAACAGGTACAGATTGAAGAAAAAGAGTGGGAACTGGATCGCATTGAGAAGTTGAAGGAAGACATGGAAGCTGATATTGATGATGATGACGAGCCTCTGGTGTATGAAAGTAAGCTTCTCCTAGCAAATTATAAAATTTTCTATTTGCAGTTATTTGTATTTTGCCTTGGGATTGATAAAAACTCCTGTATTGTATTTGCAAGTTCTTGGGTTTTGTATTTACACAATATGCACTTAATCATACTAAGATACTATTAATGCTTAAATTTCATTTTAATGTTAGGGTGGGATGCTGACTTTGCAACTGAGGTGTACCGTCAGCAAGTTGAGGAGGCTCTGGCTCAACATCAGGTTAGTGGTGTCCCTAAATGCATGTCCTAATGCATCCTTTTCTCTCTATGAATTCTCAGTGACATTTTCATCTCACCACTCCCCTAACCCCTCCCTGCGCAAGAAAATGGAGGGGAAAAAACACCTTGAGATCTAGCAAGTGTTGCAGAAGGAAGTAAAACTCCTTATTTTGCTTTCCTGAAATATTTAGCTCAAACCTTACTCACTAGATTATCTGAAAATACTTGATAGTTGATGGAAGAACTGGAATCTGAAGCTAAAGAAAAAGAACTTGCTGAATATGGGAACTCTGATCTTATGAGGTATGTCTACTTTGTAACTCAGGAAGTTGTTATTCTATAATGAATATAACTGTATTTTCTTTGACTAGACTTGTTCTGTCATTGTTTTGAATTTTCTATTTGCATGTCTGAAATCAAATATTGGGTGATGAGGTTTTCAGTTGGTAGCAAAACATTTAGTCAATTAAAGTTCTTTCTATCTTTATCTTTCCTGCCATATCTCTTTCGAAGGTATCCTGTTCTTGGAAAAAATACTCCAGATCATGCTTCTCGCTACCACCATTTTGAACTTAATTGACTCAGCAGTACTGATGTTGAACAATTGGTGTTTGATATTCAGAATCAAATCGGATTTGAGTATAAAACCTAGGGCTATTAACATTTTTATCCTGGAATTAATGTAATGAAAAATCTTATAGTCAATCATTACAAAATTTTGTGCTACGTAATGATATAAAGTGAATAAATTGTGGATTCTTTTCCAGTACAAATTTACTGCAAGAGTCATATTCGGTGAACATATTCATTCTGCATCAACTTAACCTTTCACTATTCAGGAATCAAATGTCCTCCGGTCGTAAGCCCAAGTCAAAGAAAAAGGCTAAGAAAGCAAAGTTCAAATCTCTAAAGAAAGGAGCTTTGGCTTCAGGATTGAAGACCATGAATGTAGAATCACCTATAGATTCAATGTCCATAGATGAAGATATTAACTACGATGAAGTGCCAACTACTTCAGATGCTCCATCTCCACACCTGTCACTGGAGAAAAAGCGTAAACGACGACCATCTGGTGACGAAGACAGGAACACAAAGAAATCCAGAAAATTTAAGAAGGCTTCTGACATTGTGCCTTTAGTTTTAGATACTAAGTTGATAGATAATCAGCGGCATGGACCTAAATATGTGAAGCACTGTGACAATAATTATTTTGATGTTGAACTTAAGCCAGTCAGCAGAGGCAAGATGGGAGGGAAAATCTCAATAACATCCATGCCTGTGAAGCGAATATTGACTATAAAACCTGAGAAGCTAAAAAAGAAGGGAAATATTTGGTCCAAAGACTGCTTTCCTTCTCCAGATTATTGGTCGCCACAGGAGGATGCCATCCTTTGTGCTTCTGTACATGAGTATGGGCCAAATTGGTGCTTGGTGAGTGATATTCTTTATGGAATAGCTGCTGGCGGGTTTTACCGGGGCAGATACAGGCATCCTGTTCACTGTTGTGAACGGTTTAGAGATCTAATCCAAAGGCATGTTTTGTCTGGCAATGATGCTGTAAATAATGATAAAGTCGGCAATGCTGGCTCAGGAAAGGCTCTTCTAAAAGTCACTGAGGTAATTCAAATTTGAACTTCTTTACTCCTGAAGAAAATAGAATAAGAAACTTAGAAAAGGAAATAAATAATTCATAATTCATAGAGGAATACTTCATGTTCATTTTTTGTTGGTTTATGACAATGGACTAGTTGTGTGTGACAATTTCAACTTTCATTGTAGTTCCTTTTTAAGTGTTTATTAATTTTGACCCCCATAAAATATTCATGCATGCTTGTGAGATCCCTGAATTTACGTCGTCTACGGTTCTCCTCAGTGGAGCTCTTCCCTCCCTTTTTCCCAAGTTATCCTGAATTTTCTATATTTGACAATCCTAAATAATTCTGGCAAAACATTTCATATTTGGTTCTGGTAAGCCATGTTGTTTGATTTAGTTATTGTTTATGATATTAGGACAATGTCAAGATGTTGGTGGATGTTACTTCTCAGCTGTCAGATCCTGAACCTCTTATTCAGAAACATTTCTTTCACTTACTGTCTTCTGTCTGGAGGGTTTCAACCCGGAGTAATCACAGGCGGAGACTTCTGTATTCTCAAAATTCATTATATTCTTCAGGAAGATTGATGAATTCAGCTGTGGATCACTTATCTGATACTGGACCATCTAAAAAGCAAGCATTTGATAATTTAAGTTTTTGCAGTAAGTTAATAGCATCTGCTCTCTGTGACGATCATGGATCTCAGCAGGATGAGAAGGTGTCTATGTGCAGCCAGAGGGAAGCTCCTGTAGTTCAAGAGAAGTTGGATATTACTCTTGAATTTCCGGGTAACCAATATGATACTACAATGCCTATGCCATCTATTGTTGCTCTTTCAATATTTGGCCCTGATTCTGCGCAATCGTTGAATATGAAAATCCAACAAGAAAACCAATTGAGATCTTCCCAACACTCGGCAGAAAATCGATTCAGGTATTGCTTGTAGCAGTGGGGAGTTTTATTTCCTTTTTTGTATTTGATCCAGAAAACATTTTTGATGTGGTTGTGCACTTTTTATTATGAAGAAAGTTGGAAGCTTCAGCTTCTTTCTTATGATGATATTTGCTGTTTGATTTGGTGATTGAGAATTTATTCTACTATGTTCTCTTCTTTGTGTAATTTTTTGAACATTATGTTTTTTTCTTTCCTTTTCCAGAGATGCATGTAGAGCCTGTGCTGAAGATGGTTTGGGTTGGGCGTCACTAGCTTTCCCAACTGGAGATGCCAAGGCCCGGAATCCAGTGAAATCACAACCACTGGGGAAACACAAGCTGACAGCATCTGATTCAGTCAAGCCCTCCAGAGCAAAATTGAGGAAGGTGGCTGCAGATTCTAGTAATGTGCATGATAGTTCTGTAGGTGCTCTGCTTGGTCAACCACTTGTGACGATACCAAATGATTTCAGCATAGACCATGATGTAACATTAACAACCATTCCTGGTGTTGGGATCCACGAGTTAAATGGAACTTCCACCTTTGACATTGACGGCAAATTATGTACAGCAATTACAGAGAGCTCGGATTTGGCTCCACATGAATATATTCCTGGCTTGATATCTGGATTAGATGATTATGTCGTGTTTCCAGAATTTACGGATGTTGGGTAAAATTGAATCTGGAATCTTGACAGGATCTGTTTTCTCAAAGTGAAAAGCAGTCTCTAAGAAATTGACAGCTAAAGATGGTTGGGAATGTTACATGAGTCAATGAAAGTTGCTGATACTTGAGACTTGGGGATCATTACGATGCCCTCGGGGAAAAGAAAGTAAATACAAGGTGTGATACCATCAGGATGCCCGTAGAAAGGTCAAGAGCCTGCACGGGAGACAATACTCTCACCGTGTCATGGAGCACCAACACCTTTTCGGGATGACATGGAGAAATTGACAAGAGACACTGTAGATTGAGTGGGGACGAAGAAGCAATTCTATTCTTTGTTGTATTGGGGAATTATGTGCTCGCGATTTTGTTGGGGGTGGGGTGGGGGAAATCACTTGTATTTGTGTTTGTTGTGGCACATTCCCATGCAACTATTTTGATAGCTGAACAGCATTTAATGAAATGAAAATCGGATATAATCCATCTCAACCCCGCTGTTTTTTCTTCATGGTTTTGATAAGATTCTGCATATTTCTTCTGATTGTGATTATTTTCCTTCTCTTAATTCTTTTAGTGTCTTTACGATTGTTCAAATGGTTCACGCAGGCTCGGGATAGAAAGAACCGCTAGTAAGTGAAAGATGAAGCAATAACATATTGAAAGGTGATTCATAACCCTTACTACATAGAATTTCGAAGGAAACGGAAGGTCTTTAAAAGAAAACATGATTGTTCAAATTGGGCTCTCATCACAGCCTCTTCTCCACAAATGCTTTCAGATTCTTGTGTGAAGATCCACCTTCTTTGACGGCCTCTAAAGCCAAACCCCGCCACTTAGCAGCGTTCTGTCCAATTTCTTTCCCTCTTTCTCCACCTCCCATCAAAATATCCAGGCATCTCTTGATCTCCTCTCTCTCCACCATGCCTTCTTCTCCGTTATCTTTTACTCTAACCCCAATGCCCCACACTTCCTCAACCATCTTTGCATTTGTCATCTGATCGGAGAAGCGGGGACATCCCAGAATTGGGACACCGGCAACAAGACTCTCTAATGTTGAATTCCATCCGCAGTGAGAGATAAAGCATCCAATGGACACATGAGAAAGTACCTCCACTTGGGAACACCAAGGCATAATGATCCCTTCTCCGCATGCCCCTTTTTCAATTGCAGCTTTGACAGCTTCGTCTTCATCACCTGTTGGGCGAATGATCCACAAGAAAGGCTTCCCGCTCTCTAGTAAACTCCCCAAAATCTCTACTTTTTGCTCCTTGTTTATCGCTGCTAAACTTCCGAAGGAAACATATATCACAGAGCGTGCCGGTTTTGAGTCTAACCATTGCATATAATCACTTCTGTTGACCTCAAATAAGTCACAACCGAAAGACTTGTCTGCTGGATCATTGCCATCTGCAAAAGCAGAAGGTATCAATGGTCCAACTGAAATCACATCCATATTATCTATGGCTTTTATTGACACTTGTTCTAAGTCATCAAAGGTGTTGATTAGCACACAGGGTTTAGGATCGTCCTCTAGGGATTTTATATGCAGCTGAATAATGGCTGCGAAAAAAAACCTTTGGCTAGTAGGCAACAGCATACTGGGGAGGTCTCCACTTGAGAAAACTGGAAGTTCGGGTATTTTAACGGAAAACAAGGGGTCAATCTCAGGGACATCATTGGTTATTTCGCCAGCGTGACAGTGGAAATACTTTTGGTAGATGGCAAAGGCAGTGGCACTTTGAACAGCAAGAAAAGCCGAGGGAATGTTGAGTTCACGAGCAACCACGGGAACCCAGGGCAGAAGCATACCGTAGATCACCATAGTAACAGATCGGCCCTCATCTGCAAGAGTCTGAACAAGTCTAGTAACTTCTTGTGCTACAATAGTCCTTAAACCTTCCAAGTAGGTCGGGAAATCACCCTTCTTTCTCGACTTCTCTTCATCCCGACCATCAGAGAAGAAAAGATAGGAAAGACCATCAAAGGTGGGGAGATTTTTAAGCTGGGTTTTGCCGTAGATGGTGGTGGCGAAGGTAACGCGAGCACCTGCGCGTGTTAGATTCTTGCTCAGCTGTAGAGTGGGATTCAGGTGACCTTGAGCAGGAAGAACCATGATAAGAAAATGGTGGTGCTTCATATTCTCTGTGCCTGGAGTTGGAGGAGGCGGCTCCTCTTCGAGTCAATAAGAGACAAGCCATGTGATTAATTTGCTTGGTCTTAATAAACTACCTTCCCGATGGCGAAAAAGACAGACTTTTGCCTCACGTTACCTAAACAAGCCAAGTTGTTGGCCAACTATATTCCATTAAAACTTATTTGTTTATTAAATAAATTGAATTTAAATATTTTATTAAAATTTAATTAATATTTGAGCGAATTGTTTGCGAATATAATAATAAATAAATTATAATATTTATATATTATATAAATTATTATTTAATAAAAAATTTATAATATTTAGATTAAGGTTTTATATTTATATAATTTTTTCTTCTCTCTCTTTTTTTACCTCCCTCCATACTCTTTGAGTCTTTGTCAGTTGCTTTCCTTCGGCTCTTCTCCCTTCTCAGATTCGCATTGCCAGTCACCATCGCATTGCTCTGATGACCTCTGCCATTTTTGACTACTAAGCCACCATCGGTAAACTCTCCGTCCCTCTTCTTTTCAATTTCATATATTTTCTTTTTCCTTTGTTTCTTTGCCTCTTTATCTCTGTCTTGAAATCTTATTTGAATTGCAATTTAATTTGTATTTTCTTAAGTTTTCAATGGAGTTTATTGCGTCCTCTTTTGTGAAAGTTGTGGTGTTTGAGGCCGTTTTGGTTGGTTAGAGATCTATTCTCTGCCTTTTTTTTTTTTTTCTGGTATACTTCTCATGGAAACTGTACAATTTCCAACCAACACCACTACAACCATGGCTAGAATGGGAGAAGTATATAAGAAGTGGATCATTGAAGACTATCTTGACGGGCACCAATGTTCACAAGTGGCACTGGGCTCAAACCTTAATAGCTGCTCTTAAAGAGCAAATGGTGTTTTGAACTTTTTATTATCTGTTTTTGTATTAAGAAAAGTATGAATAAATTACTCTTTATTTTTATTTATTAATTCCTTTGTATTGTTAATTTGTATTATATGATTATCATTTTAGAATTTATTATTTTATAGGATTTTTTTTATATTTTAATAAGATTTTTTAGTTTATTGAGTTGTTAAGTTATTGTCATCTTAAAAATTTTAAACCTAATAAAAATTTAATATTTTTATTATTTATATTTATATTTTTTTATAATTTTTATAATTTTTAAAAAACATAATTCGAGTTCAAATTCGACCTTGAGTTAATTTGAAAGTTAAACAAGTCAAACTCAAATAATTTTCGATCTATACAAACAAAATTTTATGTTTAAAACATTAAATTAGTGAACTCGAGTAGTGCTTGAAAATTAAACAAATCAAGCCCAAACATTCAATGTTCAGTTCAGCTCAACTCGATTACAACTCTACTTGTAATGGAATGAAACTTAATAGGGAATGTTTGATCTTATTATGTTTAATTTTTGAATAAATTTGATTAATGTTTTAAATTTAAAATTTTGTTCATATATATACATTCGCGTTTGATTTGTTCAGAGAATATTTAATTATATTTAATTCATTCGAATAATATTCAAATTTTAAAAAAATATATATTTAAATTTATTTGTTTGATAAATAAATAAAATTTAATTAAATATAAATGAGCTCAAATAAATATTATTTAAGAACCGTTTGACTCATTAAAAACTTTAGCTAAGATTACTGTATTGCATGAGAATCCATTTTTGTATGTTTCTATTTTTAATATACATTCAGATTAGCTTTAATAAATAAATAAATAAATACTTAAATACTATTTAAAAAATATGTACTTTTTTATTTTATGAAAAAATATTAATAAAATATTATATTATGGCATCTTAATTTATGTACAGTGCTGACGGCAGGCCCCGGTAAAAGTGAAGGAGAAAATGATATAAAGAGGGGTAAAAATTAAAAATGATATAAATGGTGAAGAAAGCGCGCTCAAACTTCAATTTTCCAGCCTCCCAAATGAACTTCAAAAGTTCAAATTTTCAGCTGTTCCTTTCAATTTTGATATTTAATGATTAGAGTAGTAATTTTATTACACTTCTTCGCCCTTTCGCACTCAATTTCTATATTCAAGACTCAATTATTTTGTCGTGCGTCGCTTTGAATTCTCTAGGGTTTTTCTTTTTGCTCAATCATTTTTAGGATAAGATTTGATTTGAGTGATTTTTTGGAAGGAAAAAAAAAAAAAAAAAAAAAAATCGGACGTTTTCTTTCCGGAATAAATAAAAGCTGTGTAATGAGGCCAACTGTGAAACGAGAAGCTGTTGTCAGTAGACGAACGGTTGCAGAGAACCAAGATCAGAATGCCCCGGCAACGGAAAATGGGAATAATTGCAGTAATGATGGTGGTGATGGCCGTGGAGAAAGCGATGAAGATTTCGCTGGACGCAGGGTTCTTCGATCTCGTTATCTCAATGTCAAGATTCGAATTTCTGGTAATTTATTTTGTTTCTTTTAGTGGGTTTGTAGTCAAAACGGTGGACGCGTGTTTATAGGTTTTCCTACAGTAAAAACAGCTTTTTTCAAGGGGTAATTCTTTTAGTCGAATGACTATCCTTTTTCTTCTAAATATGTTCCTCTTTTGGTGTTGGTGATAAAGATTATTAGATTCCCTATTTGGATTATAGATACAGGATTCTTCTATGTAATTAAAGATTTTTTTTTTTTTTTTTTTTTAACCCAAAAAAAAATGTCACTTAAGCTGCTGATGTTTTTAGGATTTTGATTCGTGGTGTTCGCTTCCCTCTTTTCACTACAGAAACAAAAGCGAGGAGGGTGGCCGTGTATGTTTGGTTTATTGGTATTGGAATGTAAGGCTTCCTTAATTTCTTTGCCATTTTGCAGATGAGAGAGATGATATATCCAAGGTTGATTCGGATAAGTTTAAAACAATAATCGATGAAGTTGACACGTTGCATCAGCTAGGTAATTTTAGTTGTATTATCTTTTCCTCATTTATATTAATTACATTTGTTCTGGATTTTTTTTTTATGCTCAAATAATTACTTTTAAGAAGGCTTTTTCTTTCTTAGGCCTTACTGTGTTTTTTTTCCCCATTTTCTTGAAACGCAGTAAAGAAACCTAGGGAACAAGTCGCAGATGCAGAGGCCCTCTTGGACATCACAAACACCTTGGTAACATCTGTCAAGGCTCACAGCAATGAAGGACTAACCCCTTCAGATTTTATCAATTGTTTGCTAAGGGATCATGGGCTGCAAGGAGGACCAAGTACTAGTAGAGATGCAGGTGGGAACTCCATCCATTGGAAGAACATTGGCCTTGCAGTCTCTCATGTATTCAGAAACGCACCTGGATGCTCCACCATGTAAAATCAATAGCATCCTCATGTTTGAATTTTACTAATACACGCTTTCTTGCTTTGAAGCTCAAGTAAGTCCATATATTTCTTTTTTGATATTCCCAGGGTTGGTCCTATGAATACTGAAATCAAGCTACGTAAGCCTACTGTTCATAGGAAGCGTGTAAAACCACCAACAGAGCGTTCACGACCTGAAGAGGTAAAGGTTGCTTATTGGTGTATGTTAGCATGCTCTTTTTGCAGTATTTTTCCTGCAAGCATGCTTCTTGAATGAGGCCCTGAATCATTGTCAAATTTTGACTCACAAATTTTCTGATGTTATAGATGGTGATGGTGGTGGATCTTATTCTGCCTTCCTTTTATAATCTGTTTCTAGTTATTTTTGCTAAAAGCAATTGATAGGTAGAAGGAAAAAGAACTTTAAGCTTTATGCTGGGATCTATTCATTTTGCAGCTTGAAGAAACTCAGGCTCAGGAGAAAACAGACACCGACAAGAATATGGCATTGATGTTTGATATCTTGAGGAAGAATAGAAAGGTCGGGCTTGAGAGATTAATACTGAACAGAAACTCCTTTGCTCAGACTGTTGAAAATTTATTTGCTCTATCTTTCCTGGTCAAGGATGGTAGGGCTGAAATTATAGTAAATGAGCAAGGCAACCATATAGTTGGTAAGAATCATTCCCATGGAGAAGTCATTAATAGTGCTTCTTAATGTTGGCCTTCGGATTTTTCTAATTCAGGATGTTTTTCTTGTAGCACCAACGAACGCTGCTGCTTCTTCTGCAGTTCTGTCCAGGGAGGTGTCTTACAGTCACTTCATCTTTAGATTTGACTTCAGGGACTGGAAGGTAATGGAGATTTATTTTTTTATTTTCCTTTTTAATTTTTTCCTTTTTATTTTTTACTCCTAAGAGCCTTTCTTGTCATGGCACCTTGCAGTATTATTACACACCTTAGTGAGTCCAGAATAAATGGGTTGTGGATTTAATAAGGATAGGAGAAATATGTAACGTAATACATGATTTTTAGACTGACTCTTTGAATCTTATAATCATTGGAAAAATAATGTTTCATACTTCGTATTCATGACCATTTTAACCCTTTTTGTAATGAAAACAACCAGTGTTAGAACGAACATGAAAATAGCTGCAGGCCGAGACAGTCATTCCATGATGGGGTAAATCGACATTTAAATTTGCATTTGTGTGGTTTTTCTTCTAGCTATGGTTGTGGCTGTCTACTTTTAAGTTTAACTTATTGCTTAGGAACTTTCTTCATCAAATCTACCGATCGTTTGTTTAGTGGTAGGTCTTGCATATTTGTTGACGATTTCATCATGTTATTTTCTGAACCTGCAGTTAATGATGGCTCGTGTTGAAGTTGGGGAGGAATTGATGCCACATAGGAACGTTGTGGTAGGACCTATGAGTTCTCAACCAAATCTGGCATGCGAAGAAGTTGAAGCATCAGCAACAACACCAATAAGGAAGTTCTCTAGAAATCGAGGTTTAGTTTTGCAGGAGCAGATAGTTGAGGACTCTCCTGAAAGTGATGACTCAGCTTCAAGGGCTGCTGCTAGTCGGAAGAGGAAGCGAAAGCTACTTTAACTGACTAGGAGAGGTGTACGTATGAAATGGAAAGGATGCAAGGATGGACCAGCTAACCCGCACAGTATATATTTCTTTTGAGATTTGGGCATATTTTGAAAGCAAGGTGTGATTGAGGTTTAGCTCTGAAGTTCCTTTTTGTCAATCTGGTAGCTTTTTAGCTTGTGGGTAGAAAAGTTTACATTTATTACTATTTAGATTTTCCCCATGTTATTTTGCTAGCCTTGTACATGTTATTTAGGATCCTTACAGGTTACTCAACAGACTACTCCGCATTGTAATGTCATCTGCTACTTTCCTACTCTTCCCAGATAGTGAACCTAGTTATCCTGTTTCCCCCGTTCGAAAGGGAAGGGAAATATGGAGCTTGTCCAATTGTTTGATTTGTAGATTTTCCTTTTTGTTTTTTTTTTGGTCCTTAAATAGAAGTGAAGTTTGGATTTAAGTTTTAAATCACATCAACCTCCATTTACCGGACATGGATTTTCACGGGTGAGAATCCACGTGAATTTAGATTTTCACGAGTGCTCAGGGATAACCATAACTAAAGGGCAAGATTCATTTTTTCTTTTAGTTTTAATAGCCAGAGCCACTGATCAGAGCAATTCATTTCATACCAATTTGGTCATGAAAACCTTGCTTAAGACCTCGATAAATAGTCTGATCTTCAAGGCTACATATAGGTAAGATTACATTTGTAAGACAACATGAATACTAATACTAGTAGGAAGAAAGTATTCCTCAAATCAAAATGAAAGGGCAAATAGGCCAATTCCCGAATGACAGTAAATAATTGCAGAGCCTTATTAGACCCTTCAGAATATGCTCTAAATCGCCTGACGCACTAGTATATGAAGCAATGTTTCTAGGCTTTATTGTCTTTTGGAATGTCAAGATCCCGAAATGCTGGACTATCAACTCCCACTCCCATGGCATTAAGACCATTGTCAACATAAACAACAGAGCCAGTGATAGCTGAAGCCAATGGCGATGCCAGAAAAGCAGCAGCATTCCCAACTTCCTCTGTTCCATATAAATTAAGGTTTAGTACTCGGAAGCAACTAGCAGTAAATCAATCAAGAATTGCTAAATCAAATGTCTCAGCAATAGCAGACTATGCAACTCCTTGTTGTATTCAGTACCACTGTTTAATTTTTGAATGTTCCTAAGAAGTCCTTAATAGAAATTGGAAAAGATCACTCACCGGCAGATAGCTCTTTTTGCAGGGGTGCATTTTCCAGTGAGTAATCAATCATCATATCAATGAAGCCAATTGCTTTTGCAGCACGACTTCGTAAAGGACCTGCGAGTTGCGGCATGGTACAGACACCCATAAAGGAAAGAAATTTAATGGCCAAGAACAGAAAAATCTCATTTCAAAAACTATATGCCAGGATAAGCAAGTGAATAAACTAATCTAAAAATGAAACAGATTGATTACAGAATATTAGAAAATTATTTATGCAAATACAATATCTCTCTGACTATAGAAGTGATGTTCATTACACGTTTTGGCACAGAAAAACAGAGGAAAAAGAAAAAGGAAGGGAGCAAATAAGAAGGCAAATTGTTGAATGAGTATATTCTGCACCCTGATTAGCCACTGATCACATCATTAGGAACTTCAAGGAAAGGATGAACCAAAATTAGCATTCTAAAAGTAGGTAATTTCTAATTAATATTATGTCTACTCTGGTGAAAACATGAATTAGGTTTTCCTTGAAATATTAGCATGTACATCCTGAAAACTCTTACATCAATGTACACTAGAGTTTTCAACTAGATTCTCTCGCTAGAATTGAAGGTAATTTCCATAGAGTTCCATATTCTTGAATTCCAAATAACAGAACTTAGGTTCCAATACCTGCAGATATTGTGTTAACTCTAACTCTGTTCTTTCTTCCAGCTTCAAAAGCCAGCACCTTCACAAAGAGTATATGTCAGAAACATGATCATCACCAAATACTAACATCAATATTTGGAAGAGCTACTGCATAGAAGAGCTCACCCTTGTGTCGCTTTCTAGAGCAGCCTTTGCTGAACTCATACCTCCTCCATATCTACACATTAAAAAGAGAATTAGCCCCAATGACAGAGATGAAATCACATTACAGGCAATATAAGAATCATTTACCCAGGTATTATCTTTTCAGAAGCAATATATGTTAAAGAGATTGAAGCACCACCTGCAAGTTACATATCAGGCCGCAATTTATCAGGAGCAGTACTTGATCTTGTGCAATACAGTAAATTATTTCCAACCATTAAAAATGCTTTAAGGGAAAAAATACAACGAGAAAAACTTACCGGGATTCATTATTGGAAGAAAATGCTTCAGTAAAGAAACAAAAGAATAACTTGAAGCAGAAATAGCGGCAAGGTAGCCATTTCTTGAGGTCTCCAATAGAGGCTTACTAACCTAGTATTATGAGTTTGAAGATTTCACCCATCTTGGATATGATAAATATTATCAATATAAAGGGAAAATTTGTGATAGGACAAAGTACCTCAGGACCATTGGCAAGTGAATGTACAAGGATATCAATTGTGCCAAAATCTTGTTTCACGGACTCAGCAACTTCCTGAAGAAATTACAAATTGATAATCAAGCAAATATTTTAAACACGGAGTGCTATGCCTTGTCATACCTACCAACTTGGATTCTCAAATTTAATTATTGAATATATATTAACTATGTTTCTGCAAGCAACGAATCTCATTTCATCACAACATGGGACTAGAAGTGATAGTTCTACGATGTAAAAATGTTCTGAATTTTGGAAACTTCAAAATCAGAAATAGATTAGAGAAATTGCCTAAGCTGCTAGTGATGGCAGAGAGTTACACAGTGTTCTAAGATTTTATCATCCTACAATGGCTTCATCCAGGAGGACTTCAAACCTTTGCAGCATTTTTCTGAGAAAGCTAATACATGTTGCAGTGTGCCTCATTCATATATAAGTTTGAGAACATGACATTTGGGTTCCGATATTTGATGAAAAATGGAATATTAGGAATCGAGAGAGAAAATATAATTTAGATGAACTGGGTCAAATCTTGGATACTGTTCAGTCCACAGAACTGGAACCAACAGTGTTTGTTTTACCTGAAACTTAACCATAGAATTTGATTCAACAAGACTAGAAAGAATAAATTTACTAAGAAATTAGTCCAGTCTCTCTTGATGCAAGTATCCGATAATATAATAGGTTTCGATACAATTATATGAAGGAAAAATATCACTCACATCAGAAAATGCATTGGAACTTAACCATGTACCTTTACAGTCCAATTTGAAGAACCTGAATAACGTTTGTTATTTTTTATCTGCATAATAGAAGAATCAATTTTCAGTTCAAATTATAGATTAATTAAATAAGTCTCCTAAACAAATCATGTAGCAAGCTTCATCTTACATCCTCTGGGACATCCTCAAGACTATCGTAAACTGCATCGAGTGGGTAGACTTTTGTGATTTCCATAAGAGAACCATCTGGCTGTCTAATATAATAAAATCAAGCCCTGAAGTTAGTTGATGAAGATAACCAGTAAATATTATGGGGAGAAAGAAAACCTCCTTACTCACATGCGAGATTCATCAAATTTTCCACGGCGTAAACTGGTCTCAAATATATTTAATGCCTAAGATGTATCAGGCGACAAGAAAAAAAAAAAAAGAAGAAGAAGATCATAAACTGATAGCTATTTTGATATGTATAAACAAAAAAGTCATACAATAATACATACAGGCACCCATGTCCCAACAAGAATTTCAGCTCCTGCAGCTGCAAGGGACTTGGCTATTGCCCATCCGTAACCATTATCATCTGCAACACCGGCTATGAATGCTCTCTTTCCTGCAGTTCAGGTGTTTATATTTAGAAAGCCTGCAATCATTATCATGTATAAAATTCTTTGACCAAACCATGCCTACAACTTCTTGTCTTATGATTCAACCCAGAAAACCATCCCAAAACTATGCTTGAAAATGTTGCATTTTTCTCTGCTTCTGATTTAACCACCTCTAGCCTCTTTAAGAGAAAGAAAAAATTCCACATAACTGAAAATTTTCATCATAAATAAAAAGTAAGGTCTCATTCTCTGCTCTGATTTAATAAGAAATGACATACATTTATTTGCCACTAGGTGCATGATTAAGAACATAAAACAAGACTTGGAATCAATTAAGCCTTAACTTTGTAAGAAATGCATGTGGAGGAAAATAATAATGCTTTAAGCAAATAATATATAAAACTAAACAAAACAGGTGAAAATTGCAGGCCAACTCTAATGCTGTAAGACCAATTACCCACTAAAAAAGGATCATGGCAAAGAAAAGTGAATAGAAAAGGTCAACATAAAACTTCCGACCTCTCAAATCAATAGGTAATCCTGATAAAGGCTCTGGATTACTTGCTTCAGACATTGCTTTTGTTACAATTCTCTGAAATTTCAAAGGGCTGGAGCCAAAGTTTTGGTTCAGTGACCGTATTGATGAGATGTGCAATGAGCTCCTGAGCTTTGTCCATGATTCGCCTTTAAAGTCACTAACCAAATTAAGTAGGCTTGGTTTTGAAGTATTAAGAGAAGCACATATGCAAGGCTTTAGGATTGCAATATTTGTGGCAGGGGTTGCAGTTGCAGCCATTTCTATGAAGTTGATTCACCGGAAAGAGAATCTGCAAAAGGAAGCACAATCAGAGCTACAAAATTGTAGTTGTTTTACTAACAAGGAAGATTGAGAACAAAGAAAGCAAGTTTTACATCCTTTGATATGTACCTCATCCTACATAACGGTTATACAATGTCATACAGTTTTTTAGAAAAAAAACAAAAAAAATGGGAAAAACTGAGGACCTCAAAAACTAAAAGTACTTCCCATCTTTCCCCTTCTATGAAACCCAAAAGAAGGGCGTATAATGTTTCCAAGAAATGACTTCATCATCCCTCTTTCACATCAGCGGCTTCCAAAACGCAAATATTCATCGACATTTGAAATCAAGCTCAAGAACAGAAATTAAAATCCCTGAGCAACACTGATTTCTTATAGAAGGATGTCCATGACGTATACACTAAAGAATAACAGCCCCATAAAAGAATTAATACTTGAAATGAAACAAGCAACCCAAGTTCAGTACTCTCCATAGATCTCGGTATAAGAAGCTTATAAAATTTCAAACCATAAACAGCCTTTTCAACAATGCAGATAAATTATAAGAACTAGCTCAAAAATATGCGATCCCTGCATTGCTATGGATTAGCATTCAACTGAATGTAACAATCCTAAACTACACATTTAGCTAACTTTAAAGAATCAAGAATACTTACCTTGAAAAGTCCCCGTAAAATGAATACGATGTACAGCGAAAGAAATGCACAGAGCTTTTACAACCTATATGGTACAGCTATGGTGGGTTTTATTGTTCTGTGGTTTAAGAACTTTCGATGAAAACGAAGTTCTCTCTGTGCACTTAGGTTGGTTTAACCGTTCTTGAGGAAGCTTTGAAAGTGCCGCACATGAGTGAGAGAATTTTGGCAGCTGCCTCTTGAAATGACCGCTTTACCCCTTGGCGGTTGTGGGTAGATTTGACTATGGATTGGGCTCGGTCTTATTTAATTTCTCTACAAAACACATAATCTGACCATAATAGAGCGCGCCCACTTTGAATAAGATAATAGCCCAAAATGAGTTTTATTGGGCTTCAGCCCACACTGTACTTAAACAACTAGCAACACGTGAGAGGGCAGTGTCTCCTTCTAAATCGGAATCCAACTTAAAGTGTCAAGTGAATTTAATCGTAAATTTCCGTATCCGAAAAACCATTGCGAATAATTTATTACGTAATTCAGTATCCCTCACAGTTCCTGTTCTATTCTCTTAAGTCTTACCCTTCTTCGAGGTCTTTCCTTCCTTCACCCCTGTTCACAAAACCCTCGAATAGCTAGGGTTAGGGTTTTTCCGTAAAAATTTTCATTTAATTTGCCTTTGTAGTGATTAAAGTTTGCTACTGTAGGATTCTAGTAGGTTTAGTTTATCTTCGGATTTGTTTTTCTCAATTTAGTTACTATTTAGTTATTTTTGGTCGCTCCATCTCGATCTGTGTTCCCTGGGGACTGAGATATGGATACCCGCAAGAGAAACAGAACAGAAGCAACTTTTAACGGGAATGGCGGGTTCAAGAAATCTAAGCAAGGTTCTTTAACCTTTTTTTTTTTTTTTATGCTTCCAAATGAATTTTGGTTTTATTCACAAACTAACTGTATGTGTATGTAGCTTGATTCCATTTTTTTTTTTTTTTTTTTTTTTTGCTAATTTTAAGTAATATTTGAATTTGTACGGTGGTTTATAAACGCTTTCTTATAATTTTCTTTTGTATAGGGTATTTATTCCGGATTTTGGTTGTTTAACGTTTTTCCAATTAGCAACTTGCAAAAGGAAATTACTTTCAGTGGATTTCTTATGTGCAACTAGAAATCTTGCAAGTCTTTGTGCATTCTCTGCATTGCAACTTTTCTTTTTGATTTTAATGGCTTTTTAGTTGTTTGGCCCGATGTGGAAAGTCAAAGAGTGGGAACTGGGAGAGAAGAGGATGGCTAAAATTCTTGTTAATGAGTTGTATTAACTAATCTTTTTTATTGCTAAAGTTTATACTATATTAGAGCTTATTTTCATTCAGAAGTCCACTTTATATGTATGCGTCATAAAAATTAAGTATTTGCCGCGTTAATAAGCATTTAGTTAAAAACTTTTACATAATAAACATAGGGATAACTTCAAAGTCATTGTTTATATAACATACTTTGGCTCTGTTAATAATATCTTCATTGGCTTTAAACTGATATTATGCCTTGTTAGATAAAGAAGCTTTTGAATAATTGATGAAATTCTAACTGGGAAAAAGTAACTAATGTTTGTAACAGAAATGGACTCCTTATCAAGTGGTGTAGGAAGCAAATCGAAGCCTTGCACGAAGTTTTTCAGGTTCAAATCTTTACTCACATAATATAAACAGTAGAAATTCAAATATTTCTTTTAACTTTAATAATCATTATTAATGTCATGAGTGTCCAAAACTATGATTTATTCTTGAGGAAATCTGTTGTAGCTATACAACCCCCACTATTTACTTCATTGCCTCTTGTTGTACTGTCTTTCTACAAAGCAACATGTGCTAAACATATGCTGATGACGAAGATGAAGAATCTTAACTGTATATGCTTGACGTGAAAGGAGGAATTTGTAACTGAGAAAGAATATGTGGGAGGGAGAAACATAAGTGCTATTTCAAAAATATTTACATATGGTAATATTTTAACTTTCAATGTCACAAGGCAAAAAAGTATGAAGGTCACCTACTTCTGAAGATAAATATTAATCATATGCCTCCATACCTTGAAAAGAAGGGGTGCCCCCTTCCCTATTTGTCTCTTGTACTGTGATGGAGATTTGGTGCCATGGTAAAATTGGATTTTTCCTGGAATTTTCTTCATAGTGTGTTGCTTTGGTTAAAATGCAATACTTTGTTTTCTTGAATAAGTGGTGGTGATTTAGGGTTTTCTGTTTGAAATTTCACTGGTATAACATGTTACTTGATTCATTTTGATATATTATGACCATGGGAATATCATTGCTTAGTTATCAGCAAAGCACATGATGCCATATCTAGTTATCTACCAGCTTCTAGGAGGCAACAGTTTCTATTATCTTTTTTTTTTTTTTTTTCAAGTGGTTGTTGAGGTGTCTCTCTAAGAATTTTTAGGTCATGTCTTCTTTTGTCTATCAGTTCAGAGAATATTAATGATGTGTGATGTTCATGTCATTTTTATGTGCATCTCTTTTTATAGCCCTGATATACATGATAGTTATATTTTCAGCAATCTATTGCTGAGTACTTTGAAATTTCATCTACGTAACATATCAAAAATGTCTGTGGTTATATATCTTCTAAAGCTAGTTTTGTATTGAAGGATTAATATCTTAATTTCCAATTATAACACTTCAATTATTGAAGAAATAAATAGTTTAAACCACCAAAAGTTCCTGTTGATATTTATGCCTAATAATCCTTAAGCTGGCATCTAGTCCCTTATAAAATTTGCCCCAAAACCATAATAATTTGATTGCATAGTAAGCCGCATTTCAAATACTAGTTGAATAACTGTTTATTTAAAAGTGTGATAACTATTACATGAAAATTAGATTTTGCAGGGTTTTCACAAATCTTTGACAAGGATTACTAGCCACACATTTCTCATCCCGAGAAAATTCCTTAGTGAACTAATCTTGCTTCTTGTGTATTGGCATGTCATTTGGTTAGTTGATCTTTTTGCTGGACTCTAGAGATAGGCATGATAGCTCTCAGCGGGGTAGAAGATCTGCAGCATTCATTTAATCTTCGAAATACGTCCTGTAGATTTGTTTGTCTTAATAACAGCATCCCTTCCGGAAGCTGATCAATTGGCACATCATTTTCCTCAATTGTTGATTACATATATAGTTTGTTTTTTCTTTTCTTTTCTTTTCTTTTTTTTTTGTAGATCACTACATATGCTGTTATTGTTAATGCTTCTGTATATCTGATAAATATGTCTGTGATTGGTCTGATTGGTGAATCAATTTTTTTTTTTTTTTTGGGTGCAGTACTGCTGGTTGTCCATTTGGTGAGAGCTGCCATTTCCTTCACTATGTCCCAGGTGGCTACAATTCTGTTGCCCAGATGATGAATCTCACACCAGCTCCACCCTCAAGAAATGCAGTTGCACCACCAGCTCTCCACAATGGATCTGCTGCTACAGCAGTTAAAACCAAAATATGCAACAAATTTAATACTGCTGAGGGATGCAAATTTGGGGACAAGTGCCACTTTGCCCATGGTGAATGGGAACTTGGCAGGCCTATTGTTCCATCACATGAAGATCCTCGAGCCATGGGCCCTGTTCCTGGGCGCTTTGGTGGGCGAATGGAGTCAGCTATACCAGGAGCTGCAGCCAGTTTTGGTGCATCTGCTACCGCTAAGATAAGTGTGGATGCTTCCCTTGCTGGAGCTATCATTGGAAAGAATGGTGTGAACTCCAAGCAGATATGTCGGCAAACAGGCGCAAAATTAGCTATTCGTGAACATGAGTCTGATACAAGTCTTAGGAACATTGAGCTTGAGGGTACGTTTGAACAAATCCAGCAGGCAAGTGCTTTGGTAAGAGAACTGATTGCTAGCCTTGGATCGGTAGGTGGTCCAGGGAGGGCAACTGGAGGGCCGGGAGGCCCAGGTGCTGCAATGAGCAATTATAAGACTAAGTTGTGCGAGAATTTTGCTAAAGGCTCATGCACCTTTGGAGAAAGGTGTCACTTTGCACATGGGGCAGCCGAGTTACGCAAATCTGCATGAAGGAGGATGTTTGTGTCTTTACATCTCGCTCTACTGTTGTTCAGTCGTTCTGATGCGGTATAGTATTCCATTTTTGGGAGGTAGGTGTTACAGCTCTTTTTTGAGCAATGAGCATTTTTCTAGCAGCCTGGGGTTTATACCTTGTGATGTTTTTGTAGTATTGACTAGTGATTACAGATTTTTGAGTACTACATTTTCGCTCAGAACATTCTTAAAATTCATATGTAGTGTGATGCAGATATCTTCTTCCATTTTTCTCCGTTACTTCCTTAAAGTTCCAATTTGCATTGAAGTCAGTATAACTTCTGTGTTAATCTTGATGGATTGTTGGAGCTTTCGATTGGAGTCGCGAACTTTCCGAAGTTACCCCCACCTTTTCGAGAATTCAGTTATATATATAAGGGGTGGATAGGCGTCGGTCTTTTGGCTGTCAGTGAAAATGTGCCTGTTTAATTAGTAGCAACGGTCTTCTTGTGTTTTGTATGAACCTTTAAGGTTTTGTTTCTTTCTTAGGTTCAAATCTTTTTAAGTTGTTCGTTTTCTTTTGAAGTTCGGTCTCAGGATAGGAAAAAGGGAATATAACCGGAGCAACAAGAGACTTTTAATAGAAATTCTTAACACACAATACTAGCTTACACTAAGCCACACTGCTCACATCATTGGCTCCATTTGCCTGTGCCAAGGCTGGCTCGAAAACGAGATCAGTTTTCGGTTTTCTCGAATAAGATTTACATTTACTCGAAAAATCTACACGGCTGATGTACTAGCTAGGCTCGATTGCACGATGTTGAGCCAAAGAAAACAAATAAGTGAAGAAAAAAACGACCTACAGTTAATTATAGGATAGATCCTTCCTGCATTGTGATCAAGATGATGACGTTGATTAATTAACCAGTATATGCACCACCGGTGCTGTGACCTTTGTTGGTATCACCGGCAACATGGGTGTTATGAGCAGTAGTGGGCCTTTGAGTCCCTGTAGCAGTCCCAATGGGGTGCGATACCGCCACACCTTCAATGACGTCCTGCCCCTTAGGTTCACCCGTACCGTGTCCAGGCAGGGCCGACATTTGATGCGCCCCCGTGGGCTGCCCTTGTTCCCCCGTGGTTGAATACGAATGCGGTGCACCCGTGCTGTAGGATGCTTGCCTTGCTGCCGCATTTTGCTCGTAAATCTCCCGCTTATTGCGTTCAGCCTCGTCGATCCTTTCCTGCTTCCTCTGCGTTGCCATTTGTTTCTCCGTTTCGTCGTTTGCACTCATCCTTTCAACCTGACCGATGATCAATCAATCAAGAAATTAAAATAAATGCGGGTGAAAATATATATATATATATATACACACACTTAATATTACCGTCTCGTCGACGATGGCTTTCGCCTTCTCCATGCCAGAATTAGCAGAAGCGACAAGATTGGCGGTTTTCTCCTTCACGACCTGCATTTTGTCTTCCTGCTGCTTCAAAAGTTTAACAGGCACTTTCCGATGATTCAAGAACCAAGCTTTCGGAATGAACAAAGGGGTGGTAACCTAATTAAATACATTCTGGAAAACCAAGACGTGGGTGACACGTGTATTCACAAGAACACATTGACTTGCCGAATCATCCTTTTTGTCCTCCCGGTTTTCGAAATCTGTCCACTAACGTGTCATCTTCTTCATTTTCCTCGGAATTTGTGACCTTATTATTGTCTTTCTTAAGAGATAAAATCTTTCTTCTGCGGAACACACACGGGTGCAATTTTGGTTGTTCAAACATTATGGAGATTTTAATGATTGATTTGAATTTTCTTAGTTTTCTTTTTACCCGCTTTAAAGTGAAATTATCCAATAGCGTTGATCAGAAGTTGTTAACAGTTTTCAAACACCGAGTCCTATCTGTCCACCTAAGCTTTTTAGGTTGGTCTTTTATCTTATTACCGTGAATGATTTTACATCATTCATTTGTGTAATATTTTAATTTTATTAATGAAATTTCACTTATCAAAAAAAAAAAAAAAAAAACAGTTTTCAAACACCCCCTTTCAATAATATGATTTTTCATTTATATTTAATTTTGATACCTATCGCATATTAATTCTTCTAAAATATAAATGAGGAACTTTCCCTTAGAATTCTTGGCTTGCTAAGAGGTTTAAGAGTCGAATCTCTCCTTTCTCTTGACTTGTCAAGAGGTATAGGGGGGTAATCTCACCCCGAGTTTTCCACAATTCGAAATACATTCGCATGTGCAGACTTTCTCGCATTATTAGGCCTCTCTAAGTAAATTAATCTGGGTTGGTAGGATTCTGGCATACCACACGTTAAAAAAAAATAAAATATAAATTTATATATATATAATTCTTGAGTAAATTTCTAATTTTTTTTTTTTTAAGAACATGTTATATAATTTATATAAACTCTTTTAATTTTTCTATAATTTACTTAACTATTGTATTTTATTTAATATTTTGATTTTAACCTTTTAATATTTTTTAAATTTTTAAATTTTTAAATTTTTATCATTATTTTTATTGAATTCTTCTATATTTTTTATATTGAAGTTGTGTTTGCCCGATTATGTAGTTGAGATAATTCTTCTTATTTAAATTAATTCCATTTTTTTTATCTATTTCATTTACAAGTTTTAAGTATTTCTTAATATTTTTCTATTTTATTCATTTGTTCCTTTTATTTGTTTATTTTTATTCTCTTATTTTCTATATTTTCATTCTTTACTTTTCTTCTTTTGTATTTGTTAAGCATTTTTTTTTTTTTTTTTTTGTATTTTACTTTGATTCTTCTCCTTTTTATGATTTTATTTTATAGGAAAATTTATTATTTTTTCTTCTTCTTCTTTTTGTATATTAAATTTTGGAATATGTATTGGAATTTGTAAAAAGAAGAAAAAAAAAAAAAAGTAAAAGTGAAAAATTTGCACGAATGTTAAATGAGAGTTATTGAGATGAATTTTCTATTTATTTTAATTTTAGTAGATTGTTTAACTTAATTTTTTTTTTTTAATATTTTTATTATTTAAGTATATGTAATATACTCGATATTTCAAATAAAATATAAATTAACTTAAATTTTGTTAATATACTTTTTTTTTAGAAATTTGAGATATTTTTATATTTATCGTGTCTCGAACTCGTGACATTTTGGATTATAAGTGAAACTATTATCAACAGAGTTACACATTCTTGACTTTGTTAATATACTTTATTTTAATTTTTTTTAAATATATATATATATATATATATATATATATATAATTTTAAATAAGTATATTAAATTTATATAAAAACGATAAAATATGAAATTTAAAATTTAAAATTTATTATTTAATTTAATTATTTAATATTTTTTACAAAACAAATTATTTCACGAATTCAATTAGTATAGTTATGTTATATCATATATATATATATATATATATATATATCTATATAATTTTTAATAATTTAATTTTTATTAAATAAAAAATCATGCTTAAAAATTGAAATTTTATTTTTATAAATTAAAAAGCAAAAATTTGTAATAAAATTTGTAAATAAATTTTAATAATAGCTTGTGTATTTAATTTTATGGTTTAATTATTTGTAAAAATAAAATATACATTATTTTAAATAAAAAATCGCAATATATATACATATTATATATATATATATATATATATATATATTATTTGAAGTAATAAATCGCAATATATATACATATATTTCACACTGGGATGAATTGTATTTTTAGTATATGTAAGTCTTAACATATAGTATCGTTCAGTGCGTTTAAAATTTTTAACAAAAAAAAAAAAGAAAAAAACATTTTAAATCATTGAGTATTTTACAATATTTAAAAATAAACGAGTTCCATTTTAAAATTAAAAAAAAAAAAAAAAAAAAAAAAATCATTCTCATTAATAAGATTCCTAATGGATCTCATTTATACTTTGAATGAATCTTTTCAAGAGGGAAAAAAGAAAAAGAAAAAGAAAAAAAGAATCTATATATTTTCTTTAATTTATATTTATATCCAAAAAAGAATTTAAGATAATTGCCCTCAAAAAATTTTCAGTTTTGGAAAATTATGACTTAGATTTTTACATATATGAAATACCCTTTTTTTTTTTTTTTTTCTGTGGATAAAAATGACAGAATAATCATTTCATTTCATTTTATTATTAAAAAACGCATGAAACCGATTAAACGACATAAAATTTATCAAAACGACCGACTCCTTAACGCAATGGATCATAATAAACTGCATGCAAAATGTACCAATCCTTATTCCATTAATCCAAACCTTACAACGACCATTACATGCATTACATAATAGCAGCACGTAATAATATTTGTCTTTCTAAAAAGACAAAAGCAAACCATCAAAACCTACAAAGGAACACTCCCACAAAGGAAAAAGATAACACAGACCTGCAACGAAAAAAAAAAAGAAAGAAAAGGCCTTTCCTTCTCTACGAAAAAGTAGAGATCTAGAAAAGAAAAAGAACGCATATCATCAAAACTTCTAGTACGTTGCTCCAGAGCCATAACCGGTGTTCCTTCTCCCGGTAACCCTGTTGTCTTGAACGCCGGTACCAGTAGTGCCCGTGTGAGTGTGTGTGTGATGACCGCCACCGGCTGGATAGTCTTCCCCAAATGCCCCCTCAGCAGAGTAACCAGTGGTGGGGAGATCGGTCGTGCCGGTAGAGTAACCAGTCGCGCCGGTTCCAGTTGCCGTGTAGCCGTGGCCGTAGTTATGGCCGTGCTCACGCCTTGCAGCGGCGTTTTCAGCTCGCGTCTCGTGCTTCATACGCTCTGCCTCATTAAAGGCCGCGGCTTTCTTTTGCTCAGCCATCTCTTTCTTCAGAGGATCACGCGTCGTCATCTTCTCAGCCTTCATAAAAATTTAAAAAAAAAAAAAAAAAAAATGTATATCTAAGCAGAAACTAGGGAGTTCAGCCACAAATTAAAACCCTCGATATATATATAATTTTACCTTCTCTTGCGCTGCAGCCTTCGTCTTCTCCATCCCAGATTTTGCTGAAGCAGCAACGTTGGACGCGGTCTCTTTTGCAGACTGCATTTTCGTTTCTTATACCAATTCACTTGAATTTCTCACTTCAAATTTGTTCTGAAACTTGTGGAAATCGATGCGTTTTTGTCACTTGTAATCTTCTGATATATAAAGGGATGTGTGGGGGAGGAAAGAAAGCGGAAAAGTGGCGACGTGTATGAGGGACTACAAACACGTGTAGGTGAAGGAAGACATGTTAGTGGCCATGCAGACATATGTCAAGAAGACAGAACAATAAGATGAGCCATGCATATCCCGAAGAAGATATCTCTTGGATCAAAATTTTGATTATTTGCAGCTTAATTAGTACGTGGATGCTTCAGAGGTAACAACGTGGCATTCCACCATTACACACGTAGTGATTCAGAGAATTATAGAAACTTTATCCAGTTCGGAGTTCAGGCTTTCCCTTTACATCATTAGAGCTTCAGTTCATCCAAACATCGGTGTCAAGACAGAGCTGCATAGATTTATTTCTGTATAAAATATTTATTTATTTATCTTTCTTTTCCCTTTTTTTTTTTTTTTTCCTTAAAAGGATATAAAGCCACCTAGAGTGACAATATCGAATTAAAGGTTAAGGATAAATGGATTTGAATTAAAATGAATGATTTGTTTAATAATAATTGTGTTTGAATTATGAATGAGTTAAACAATATAATTCGTTTTTAACTATATAATTGATCAAATAATATATTTTTTAAAATTATATATGTTTAAGTCTTTTATCTTATTTTTAATTAAATTTAACACAATTACACGAACCCAACAGGTTGCAACAATACTGAAACCTCATTCCAAGGCTCTGTGTCTTTACTGTATAAGCCCAATCGGAAATCCAACGCTTGGCCCAAATGAATATTTGCAACTTGGGACTTTTTCCTCCCTTTAAACCACGGGTCCACACGGCTCTCCGGCAGTAGTCATTATTTATTTCCAACTAATAGAAAGTTTGAATTTCACATGTCACTTTAAATAATGGCTTGTAAGTTGTGAATGTACAACGGATTCCCGTTTCAAAGGGAATATCGGGTAAGAATTGATGTGTATTTTTTCCATTTGAATTAAGGAATATTTACCACCCAAAGTAAATTATGTTTTAATTTTACTGTGTGTAAAATTAAAAAGTTTCTAACGTATTAATATAAATTTCATTAAAATTCGATCTTAATAAGAGTTAATTTATCTACATCACATATACGAGAAAAAGATGAATTGATAAAATGTTCTTCTATAATTAAAAAAACAAAAATGTGAAATTAAAATTATACTTGTATATGCAATTATTTATAATTTTGGGGCCAGAATTTACTTTTTCAAAAAAATTTACTTAACTCGAGTGAAAATTAATTTAAATGTGTACATAGTTTTAAAATTTGTTCATAATTAAAATTCTTCTAAAAAATTTGGTGTCATGAGAAAAAAAAAAAAAAAAAAAAAAAAAAAGAATTATCTACCCTAACTTATCTTCTATTTAACACAAAAGATTTATGACAACACATTATGAAATATTTGGCGTAATATTTTTGAAAAATCAATATGCCTTAACTTTTAGAAAAGTAATTTATGGATTAATTTCTAAATAATTGTGAAAGTAATTTTCAAATTATAATTTTATAAGGTGAGTCAAACTTAATAATTTTAACTTTAAAAAATGTGAATTCAAATTTATTTAATCATTAAGATATGATTCCTTATATTCAACCCCCCCAAAAAAAAAAAAAAATCTTATATTATATAATATTTAAACAAAATATTTATATTAAGAAGTAATATCCTCAAATTATATATATATATTAAAAGGTAACAAACCATCTGGTAAATTTAAAATTTTCATAACTAAAAATTAATTTGACCAAAAAACGTAAAAAAATAAAAGTACCTCAAATTTTTAAAATAATAATAAGAATAACATAAATTAGTAGTGGATCCTATTCACTACTTTTTATGGCATAAAAAATTAATATATATGTATATATATAATTTAATATTTTACAACTTACATTTAGTAAATAAGATGACTTAGTTTATTTAGTAATAATCACACTCATAATTCCAAATGTTATAAGTTCAGTTAAATTAAAGATAAAAATTTCAAATTTCAAAAAAAAAAAACTCATATTTGTTAATTATTTGTATTAAAAAATAATATTTTAAATTGAAAAATGCAATAATTTTTATTTTTCTTAATGTTAATAAGCAAATATAAATTATCTTTTTTTTCTTTTCAAAACTCATTTCAATTGATTGAAATGTAATAAAAATGTTTGATTTGACACAAATGAATAAATAATTTATAAATATTATGTGAAATCACGAATTTAATACTAATTATAAATATCATGTAAAAATTATTAATACGGTCTTTTATAAATAAGATTTAGATTTTATGAATACAATTTTAATTAAATTTAAATTAATTGAATAATAAATAATAATAATAATAATGAAATGAAAATCGAAACGAGATTCCAAAAGGCAGAATCCCAACTTTCACGGGCCCCATTTTTTTTTTGTTTTTCTTCTTAATTCTGACTTACTGTATCTGAAATCCACCACCTTCTCACGGTAAAAAGTAAAAAGTAAAAACGTTCCAGTAACTGATCTAATTTTGCGACTTATCAAAAAAAAAAACTTATCTAATTTTGCGGCCCCACTTGATTCTTTACAGAAATGTCAGGATTATTTACGTGAATTCGCGTCTACCTCGCACGTGACCTTTCCCTCCAAGATATTTTCGTTGAGGTTTTTGTCATCCAACCAACTCAACGCAATGATCTCGACCACATATATAAAAGCCGCACTCGAGTCAACATAGCGGAATCTACGGTTATTATTTATTCTGATTGTGTAAAGTACGTCTCGTGAGTCGTGACTGGTTCGGTGGTTCCATCTTATCCCCTCATTATCAGATCTCTTAAAATACATTTTTAAAATGGTATTTAAGATATCAATAAAATTTAAATATGTATTATTTTAATTAATTTTAAAAATTAATACTATTAATTTTTATTAGATTAATATTTATAATTTTTTTAAAAAATAAAAGTTATAATTATATTAAATTTATAAAAACATACAAATTATTTTTTTTATCAATATAAAAAATTAAAAGTGTTTTAATAATTTTATTTTGTAAAAAAATTATAAATATTAATTTAATAAAAATGAATGGTATTATTTTTTAAAATTAATTAAAATGACTCGTATTTTAATTTTGTTAGTATCTTAAATAATATTTAAAAAAAGGTATGGTAATATTTTAAAACTCTTCATTTTATAATGGGAAGATAGCCAAAAGTAGTTGGTTCATATTTCTCCAATTCCTATTTTAGGATATAAAATTTTTAAAATATTAATAGAATTAAAATATATGTTAATTTTATTAATTTAAAAACCTAATGTTCTTAACTTTTATTAAATTGATATTTAATAACTTAATAAAATAATCTCATTGACATTTCAAAAAAAAAAATCTCATTGAAAAAACATATAAATACATAAAAAATATTTTTATCAATATAAATAATTAAAAATATTTTAGTAATTTTTTAAAATTATAAATATTGATTAAACAAAAGTTAACGGTACTAGTTTTTCAGATTAATTAAACTGTCATGAATTTTAATTTTATTGATATCTTAAATAATATTTTAGAGAATGTCGTAGAAGATAATGTATCCTATTTTAGCCCTTCAAAAAGGTTCATTGATAATTTTTATTTTTCCTTTTGCATTTTATATTATTTCAATTAGTAGCATGATTAATGGAGTGCAAATGTAAAATGTTTTTTTTTTTTAAAATAAATCCAACAAATACTAATATCCACACTAAAAACATATTTAATTAAATTTTTCTTAAATAAAATTTTGAATTGAAAAATTATATATAATAATTGAAGAAACTTATATTCATAGAACCTTATTTAATGGTAATCAAGATTATTTTTTATTTATATTTTGATATGTGATAAATAAAAATAAGAAAAATAAAAAGAGTAGTGCAATTTTCTTGCGGAAAGAAATAACTACAAATTCCTTAAATGAGGAATTCAATTTAACGAAGCTTTAATGCACATTAATGGAGCTACCACTAATAGATTGATTGTTTGTTTATTTATTTATTTATTATTATTATTATTATTATTATTTATAAATCAAATGGGGAATAACCAAAGAATCCACACAATAAGAGTCGGACGCAACAGAGTACTGAAAGATTAGAGAACCACAATATACCAGCTTTCTATCTTGTGCAGTGTATTAGTGTAGTTCCGAGACATATGTCATTCTTTTGATTAATTACACAAACTCCATAAAATAATGATAACTTCCAAATGGATAAGAATTCCAAATTTTTACTTTTCGTGATCTGAATATTCTCAATATTCTAATATTTTAGAAAAATTTTACTGACTTTATCATTGGAGGTGATTTCCAGAAAACTCTCTCTGGCAAGTGACTTATTTTTAGGTGATTTCAACGCCTAATCAGCAACCCTTTGTTCTACTTAACATGCAGTCGAATTCGTTCTTGATCAATGAGACCCCAAAAAAAAAAAAAAAAAAAAAAAAAAAAAAATTTAAAAAGAAAAAAGGAAAAAAGAATCGGAAAAAAGAAAATAAAATAGGGTTGGATAGTAGCGCAAATTGGGGGGTGCAAATTCATGTTTCTGCAAATGGACGCATTGAAGCGAACGTAGAAAATGTTCGAAAAAGACAGATGCTGGCACGTGGAGCCCACCAAATAGGGGGAAAATAGGCCCACCAAATTGCAAAGGAGGGAGGAAATTTCATGGATCCAACATGCGCTGCCTTGCCCGGTTTAACAAATGCGTTCTGATCCCGAAGGAAATCATTTGGAAAAAAGCTTAAATACCACCACCATCTAATGCCGAGAACCAAGCACCTACTAAGGCCGCTGATTCTCCGCCATCGGCCGATCTCCCGAATTCACATTTCCCGGGAGATTTCACCCTATATATATATATATTATTTATCTGTTTGTTTTTTACAGATATTTTTGGAAAGCAGAGGGGAGGGGGGAGATAAGAGTGCTTCACGAGATTGTGATTTTCAGGTATACTTTTACATGCCAGAATAAATTTGAGATGAACAATTTGTTGATTTTGGTTTGATTATTCTGTATTTGAAACCCATCTTCTTTCTTTCATTCTCTTTTTTGTTTGTTTCCGTGAAGAAAGGAGGGAGAGATCAGATCTATCTCTAAGCCATTTATATATTTGTGCAAATTTCTGCTCATTCTGTTTTTCTGTGGAAACATAATTCAATAATTCAGTTCAGGAGATCCTTTAAAGATCTTTTAAGCTTAGATTCTGTAAGATCTGGAGCTTTCACATTCTACATTGCAATAAGCTTCTAGTTTCTTTTTGACGGCTTTAAATGCTCTGTTTTATTACTAAGAAATGGGAAAAAAAGAATGATTTATTTGGCTGAAATGAATGAATCTGTAATCCAAAAGAGTTTTTTCGCGACTTTTGTTTCAGTAATGTGTTCTCATGAGAAGATCTTGACTCTTGTTCAGTTTCAGATATTTTCATCTTTGCGTTCTCATTCTGATTCTGTTCTACTTAAACGTGAGCTGCAGATTTGTTTCAGCTACCGTGTGGATCCCTTCAGATTTCTATCATTACTTTATAATACGTATACTATTGTGTCTCTAGGCTAACCTAATATCATATTCTGTAAATTGCTCTCCAGATATATGTGGAGGAAATGAAAGAAATTTACGCAACAATTACATCCTTTTTTTTTTCCCTTTTTTGTGTTCCATGTTTGGTTAAATGAAAAGAGGTACTATTTCCCTACATAGTCATCCCACAATTCGATAGTGGGCATTACTTAAATTTCAGTTCGTCAAAGGATATTCATGGAATATCTCCACCACTTCTAGGATTTGATTGGTAGGCTTCTTTGGGATTTTCATTTGTCAAATGACATGTGAGCTGATGGGTTTGCTCTTTGTTAGCGTTTATTTCAATTTTTTGGGTAAACGGAGTTGCCGTTTATTAGCTTCTTTCTATGTAGTAGCACTATTCATTATATTTTAAAAGCATTATTGTTGTTTTCCTACTTGACATTGTTTTCTAGCGCAATATTGTAAATGGGATCATTGTCATTCCAGTTAGTTGCAATGTTTTACTATTTTTCTACATTACCGACTTTGTCTGCCGATTCATTTAGGAAAATTACTTTTCAATTGCATTTAATATTAAATGGCTATCATTGGTATCTATATCACTCATGTAATATATTTGAAGAAGTGTCCATTTGTATTCTGTTATTTTAACTCTTTAGGAACGCTTTCAAAAAGCAGTCATTCATATTTGACTAGTTTTTTCCTTTTTTTTTGGGAAGAAAGAGAAGACACTTTAATTAATTGTTGTTATATTTTTTTAGAGACTTTTAGGTATCTTCTGTAGCATGCATTGAATTTACCGACCTATTTGGCTTTTATTTCGTCTGCATAGTTAGGAGCCGTATTTAACAAGTAGGCAGTGACGGCTACTAAAACCAGAGACTCAATTAGCATACGCCATAGTTTAATTGGGAGTTTCCTGGAAGAAGCACGGCTGGGGTTTGGTCCACTTGCCGTCCTCTCCCACTATAAAGTCCTTTTTCTGAGTTTAAGCTATATTCTCCAGTGAGAAAAAAGTAATGAACAAAAGGAAAGAGAACTTATGAGATTAGTCATGTGCCTGCGATTTGAATATTGCATCTCTTTCCGTTGATTAATCTTAGTAAAGCCATTTTGAAATGTGATCTAAACGGCTGGTTTGGTCTTGGATGCTTTCGTAGAGTTGTATAATTTTCTTGATGCATATCATGCATGGTGGGGATGATCCTTTATATTATAATTCCTTATACACTCCTGGAAGCTGAGCAATAGCACCTTTCTTGTTGAGGATTGTGAAGGATGGGTAATTTGAAATTTCACTTAGATAACACGGTCTACTAGAGGGAACAGAGTGTTTTGTGCTTTCTTTCATCAAATTAAATATTTCCTCTGGTTTGAAATAATGATCAGAAACTGTGCATGCGTGGTTTTACACTTGTGGATTTTTATATTTTGAAATATAGCATCATGCTAAAGTTAATGTTCCTATTTCTTTTTAGATCATTGAGCAATGGGTGCTGGAGGAAGGATGAACATTCCCCAGGGGGGTAAGAACCCAAAATCTGATGAAATTGGACGAGTTCCCCACTCAAAACCCCCTTTCTCTCTAGGGGAGATCAAGAAAGCCATCCCGCCACATTGTTTCCGGCGGTCTGTACTAGCCTCTTTCTCCTACGTGGTCTTTGATCTCACAATTGCCTTCCTCTTCTACTGCATTGCTACAAACTGTATTCCCCTCCTTCCTCATCCTTTTGCTTACCTAGCCTGGCCGCTTTACTGGATCTGCCAAGGCTGTGTTCTAACTGGTGTTTGGGTCATAGCCCATGAATGTGGGCACCACGCCTTCAGTGATTACCAATGGCTTGACGACACTGTCGGTCTCGTCCTCCACTCTGCTCTTCTCGTTCCATATTTCTCCTGGAAATACAGTCATCGTCGCCATCATTCAAACACTGGTTCCCTCGAACGCGATGAAGTTTTCGTACCAAAAACCAAGTCGCATATCCGTTGGTATTCCAAGTATCTTAACAACCCACCGGGGCGAGTGTTTACACTGGTTATCCAGCTCGGTCTAGGGTGGCCATTGTACCTTATGTTCAATGTTTCAGGGCGACACTATGACCGGTTTGCCTGCCACTACGACCCCTATGGCCCCATTTACTCTGACAGGGAGCGCCTTCAAATTTATATTTCCGATGGTGGAATTTTTGCTGTCACATTCGGGCTCTACCGTCTTGTAGCAGCGAAAGGGCTGGCGTGGGTATTGAGCGCTTATGGAGGTCCATTGGTGGTCGTGAATGGGTTTCTGGTACTAATCACGTATTTGCAGCACACTCACCCTTCACTGCCACATTATGATTCCTCAGAGTGGGATTGGCTGAGGGGAGCGTTGGCCACGGTTGACAGGGACTATGGAATCCTGAACAAGGTGTTCCACAATATAACGGATACTCACGTTGCACACCATTTGTTCTCAACCATGCCACACTATCATGCCATGGAGGCCACAAAGGCAATCAAACCTATACTGGGGGAGTATTACCAATCCGACGGAACACCAATTTTCAAGGCGATGTGGAGAGAAGTGAAGGAGTGTATTTATGTGGAACCAGATGAAGGAGGACAGACCAAAGGTGTCTTCTGGTACAACAATAAGCTTTGAATTTTGTAGCCTAACAACAAAATAGGACTCTTGAAGTTTGGTCTTTTCTTAGCTGAGAGTCGCCGTCTTTCTCAATCTCATTCTCGTTTTGCCTTTCGGTCAAATTGATATATAGATATTATGTATGGGGGAATTTTTCGTTTTAGTGTGATAATTTATTAGTTGACTCCAGAGTACTGTACCTTTGAAGCTTTGAAACAATGCTCAAAGGAAGCATGCATTTATTTGGAAATTTATTAATCTAACTAGTACTTCTTCATTTGGTCTTTCTCTTCCTCTCCCTCTCGGCCCCAGTCTTGTGCTCCGCTACTGCTCCAAGGTTCTGCTGACAAATTTATTGGTTGAGTATTAATTTTTAAAAAAAAAAAAAAACGGAAATTTTATCCTTTTATCCTCAGATTATTATTAAATAGATAAATAAAATTTTATAATCTTTTTTTATTTTTTTATTTGGCTTCCAAATATGCACAAACAGAGTCTTTCACAAGAGGGAAGCGGAAAATGTATGTTAGTTTTACACAAAATTTAATGGGAAATGAAAATTGTTAGTTTCATACACAAATTCTGAGATAAAAAATGATTATTATTATTATTATTATTTTTATCTTGAGAATTTTGTTTGGAATATAGTTGAAACAATACTGAAATGAGGGGATTTTTCCACATTTAATGTGATTTAAATTCATAATCTATTGAAATTGTTATTAATTGAGTTCCCTCTTTTGGTTTTAATTGTATAATACTATTAATATATATATATATATATTAGAAGAAGAATCTAGAGAAAATGTTCTTCCCTTGTTCTTTTAACTAGGGAAATTTATTCATAATTTTATGGAATTTTTAAATTTAAGATAAATATTACAATGAATAATAAAATTAAAAAGTTTAGTTAAATTCAATTTTTTTTTGCTCCTGAGTCCTGACGTTTTATTGGTATTTAAATTGTAGAAGAATTAATTCAGTGTTTTCTTCTATGCTGGGGCAGCTCTAATCATTGCCACAAACTACGTTACATTCATTCCAGTACTGAAAGCAAATGGGTTTCTGGAGTTGATGTATTGGTAGCCCACTCCTAAACTGCTAAGACCATCTGAAGTTTTGGCCCAAATTACTACACCTAAACATTTTTCAAGCTCTTCTTGTTGATAGTATAAAGTATTAAAATTTTAAAAAAAAAAAAAACTGAAAAGGGAAAGGGGGAAAAAGGATTCTGAAATTGGTTGGTAGCCAGCCGGAGGAGTAGAGGGAGGATGACGTCGCAACGTGGCGATGAAAACGATCGTGGGGGTGGGCCGGCTCACGAGTCTCGTGTGGTTTAACTTTATTGTGGAGTTTTTCATTTTATTATTATTATTATTATTTAATTTAAAGATGACGTGGAGTGAGACTACATTGGGCCTGGGCCCTCTGTACTATGATGGGCTGGCTTATCTAATTAGAGAATTGCGGATCTCAATCATGATTCGCATCTCTGACATCCACGTGCTCATCTAACGGCCACAGTTTTCCCGCACTCAAAAATCTGGAAAAATCTCTTCTTCCCTTTCTTTTCTTTTCATGTAATAATACTTTTTGCGTGATCAAATCTCTCTTATATTGAAAACAAGGTAATAATAATTTCTTTCACATAAACTTTTTTACTCGAAATTTTACTTATGTTTGAGGATAATCTTTTATGTCGCAATCTTAAACATTTTCTCCAGAATAAAAGACATTTTGCTGTATTGATGCATTTGCCGGCCAAAACATTTGTTATATTATATTATATATTAATTTCTTCTTTTCACCAGACTGATGAAATAGGGTAGTTGTACGTACGGATGGAGAAAGGGAAAAGCCAAATTAAGCCATACATTTTTTTTTTTAAAAAAAACAAAAAAAAAAAAATAAAATCACCACCACCTAAGAAGAGAGTCTGAAGGATTCGACAAAAAAAGAGGACATTAATTGATAGCTCCTGAAGTGAGTTATGAATAATGAGTGAGATACTAAATCAAAAGAATCGGCAGGAAATTGAAGAGTTTTGTGTTGGGGATTGAAATGCCCATATAATTACAAAAACGAAAGTAAATAACAAGAGTTGAAGAAGACACAAAAATTTAAGTGATTTAGTCGGAAAGACCTACATCCACGGTTGCACTAGAAGTGTTTTACTTGCACAAATTAAGATTTATAAGTTACATGGATATTTATTAGAAGAGTCAACAATTAGGCCTAAAAATTGGGTCAAACGTGATACAAATGCCAGACCAAAAAGACCCGCCAAGGTGCTCGCACCCTCAAGAGTCCATCACAATTATCAGACTTCACATACTCAACATTTTGTACTATTAACACTTGGACCCAAAAGCATGATGACAAAAAGGAAACAGCCAAAGTAACATACACAAAAGAGTATCATTGGCAGGCAGTTTTATATAATATATATGCTGGGTGTTGAATGTATACACACCCCACAGAGTATAGCAAAATAAATAAATAAATAACCAAAAGAAAAACAAAACAAATAAACCAAGCTCTGCAAAAATTAATGAGCAAACCGGCATTGCTTTTGAGAAAGACAGAAATAAATTGAAAAGGATTGGGACTTGGGATGCATTTGCAGGCCCATCAACCATGTGCTTGCTTGCAGGAGTATATGTAAGTACCATGGATACCATTCTGCATACTGCAAAACAATCCCACGATATAAAATGCATGCAGAGCTACCTTACTAAATATCAGAAAACATAATAAAATTCACCATTGGTTAAAAGAAAAAAAAAAAAAAAAAAAAAACGCACAATGTTACTCTTTTAGACAATATGTGGTCTGATGATATATCCCTTTAAGATATCAAGAAGTGTAAAAAGGGGGTTAGAGAGTGTTAGAATATAATTTTAGTGCTCAAGTTCAAAATGCTTTCACCTTGTCTTGTGTTTAGGGATGCATCATCCAGTTTTTTTTATTTTTTTTATTTTTTTTATTTTTTATATATATGATGGTATTAAGGAGTACTGGTCAATGAGAAAGTGCCAAGTGTGCTCACTCCGACTTATTTACAATTCATGCTCTCTTTGTGCTACTTTTGTTAAGGATCAATAAAGACTTGTACAACCATCATTATATGTGCATAATTAACCAGTAACCAATAAGGGCAGATGACAAAGACCGTGTCGAAATTCTGAAGGGTTGGATTAGTGGTAAGATTCTTGGGATGAACTATAAACTCGGACATCTTGAATTTGAATTCTGACACTAATTTTCCTGTTGGGGACAACCCTTTGAATTATCCGAGGTACACTTGCAGGATACTTCTTGCCGAAAATCTGTATACCCTAAGATTAATCGAGGTGCGTGTCTATGTGAATCTGCCCCAGATACTTGGTTGGTGCTAACCAAAAAAAAAAACAAAGACTGTGTCGATGCAGACATCTCCACAGTTGGACTCCCAAAGTTCAAGAGAAAATTCCTTGGAGATGAAGTGTCTTTGAAAACCGAGATAGCAAGAGAAGGGTGTGTTTGGACTAGCTTCAATTTTGAGTTGAGTGAGTTATTTTCAAAATAAGTTAGATCTTTTTGTTTCGACAAGAAATGAATTTTTTCTTTTTTGTCTCTTAACTTGCAACCAAAGAGCCCACACTTTCCAATCTCTCTCTTTCAAGAATGAGTCCCAAACTAATTTTTGAACCTCATTTACTAAATAATTTTTTCACTCTCAAAAAGTAACTTTTCGTTTTTTGCAATAAAATTCACTCAACTTAAAATAAACTCATTCAACTCAAAATAAAAACTAGTCCAAACACAACCTAACATACTCCGAAGATAACATGTCACATACACAGAAGTGTAAGCCCCCGTTGGGCGGTAGTTTGGTTCTTCAATATTAATGTTAAACTTGGATTTGTACAATTATTGATTCAAAGATTCTATCGAGTTAATTTCATCTTTAAGTACTTTTTAATTATTTAATACAATAAATCACATTGAATTTAATTGAAACTCACTTATTATTTTATTTTTATTTTTATTATTTTGAAAAAACTAAAATTGTTTTATGATAGGAATTTTTAAAAGTAAAAATAAAGATTTTTTTTTTTTTTTTTAAATTCACTAATTTACCACTCATAATAATTGAATAATCTAAATTAACACAATATATATTTTCCTATATTTATTCAAATCATCTATACAAATTAATGTGGACCAATGGTATTGGATGTCTCAACTATAAACAATAATACCAATAATACAAGATATGATTAGATAGGCTTCCTTATACCAAGATTGGTGATATCTATATGTTTTAATATATATATATATATATATATATATATATATTTTCTTCAGGTGTTATATTATTATTGAATAAATATTTAATTATGTGATTAACTTTAAATTAACCATATTATCCAAAAAGATATAAGTGTAAAGACAAAAACAAACAATGAATGGAGGGAATTAAGGGGGAAAAAAAAAAAAAAAAAGAAAAAGGAAAAAGGAAAAAGAAATACCGTACGTGAAGAAACCCTCTGTTTATGCAAGGCATGACATTTGGCTGTGTTTCCAACTACGCGGATTCTCTGATACTGAGTGTCACGTATATGCCGCATGTTTGCTTAACATGTTTATTACTATAATTTTACCATAATGCCCCCATTTGGGGTGACACAACCCTTACCTCCGCATACACCTACCTTTCCCTTTCCCGTCGGTTTATTTATTTATTTATAATTTTTTTTTGGAAAATTGGTCGGTTTAATTCGTAACTATTTTTATTAATTAATTAAAATCTAAAATTTTTATTTTTAACCTAATAAATCATGCTCTTTTTACGAGTAAACTATTAAGTTCTTTCGGTCAAAAATTTAAAATTTTCAATTAAAATTCATCACGTGCAGGGTTCTGATGATGATGATCCTAATACGAAAATAGTAATGATAGTGTTGACGTCTTTTGAAAGACATAAATTGCACAATAAGTATTCACAACGCTACATAACTCTAAAACTACTGGGGTTTAGCATCTCACCATCTGTGATGATCTAGTCATTCTCTCCGCTTCTCAATCCGGAGAGAAATAGAGAGAAGAATAGTGTTTGAATTGTTTTGCCCTCTTAAAAAATTATCATGTGTCCGGTACGTGATGAATTTTGACCAAAAAGTTTAAATTTTTGACTAAAAGGATTTAATAGACTGTTCGTAAAAAGATGTAGGACTTATCAGATTAAAAATAAAGATTTTAGACTTTAATTAATTAACAAAAATAGTTACAGGACTAAACTAGTAAATTTTTCTTCTTTTTTAATTGCCAAATATATATTGTGCTTTGTGCTGATCCATCCTTAAGGAAAGGACATTTTGGTCATTTTAAGTTTAAAAAAAAAATTCATAATATATGGTAACAGGGGGACCATAGCTTGATTCTACACTTTATTGACTCTCTCTTTCCCCTAATATGTCAGAAATGGATTCATCCAATCCTCGCCTTAACAGATCAGAGAGAGCTTGATTTTCTTTTTATTTATTTATTTTTTTTGTCCTATAGAATATGAACAATCTCTTTTGCTTCTTCACCTCTCTCTCTCTCTCTCTCTATATATATATATAACATAAATATCCCCATTGATCTTCTGCTATAATATAAATTTACCATCACCAATTGCACTGCACTCTATCCTGGACGGCATCATTCATTCGTCAAGCATATATATAACATAAACAAGACTAGCTAGTCTTGATCTTGATATGTATATCATGGATGGGATGATGAAGAAACAGTCTTGTGGCGTTGGAAATGCATCAGCTGTAGGCGTGCATAAGGATTCACAAACAATATCCAAAGTGAAGCCGAAAATTCGTATAATTCACATATTTGCACCCGAGATTATCAAGACGGATGTTGCGAACTTCAGGGAACTGGTGCAGAGACTCACTGGTAAGCCCACAGACAACGGCTGCTGCATCAAGAAAAGGCCGAGACTTTCCGGAGGCAGGAAATTACAAGAGCCGAGGAGCAGCACTACTACTACTACTACTTTTCCTCTCGGGCCAATGACCAAGAAAATGGAAATGAGAAGTGGGTTTCATCACCGTTCTTCAAAGTTGAGAGAGAGGATTAAAGGGGAAGAAGAAATATGGAGAGGTGCAAATTCCGGTGGCGGTTTCTTGGGTGGTTTTACTGAGTTGGAAGGTTTCATGGAGCAACTTAATGAGTTTCCATTGCTTCCCATGGATGCTCCTCCTCCTCCTCCTCACGTGGAGTCCTCCTATGGACAATCCCTTCAGCTCGCTTAGTTTTCATAAGTCATGTCAATTAATTAGTACGATTTAACTTGAGAAATGGTGATGTTTCTTCGCGATTAATATTCCATTAATTATTCAAAATCTTTTCATTGTTTTCCATCTCTCTTCTTCTCTTCTGTTTTAGGTTACGTCAATGTTTGCAGACCTGGGCTTTGGCTTTGTAAATACGATGACTAAATTACATTTACATACAGTATATAATGTTCTTCTTCCTTATTTCTTGTTTGTTTTAACTAGGAAATGCTAGCTGTCACCTTAATTTCTTACCTCCTCCCAGAGCTAATATAACAAGAATACTGTTTGGCTAACCAAACTGGACCCTGCGACAACAGATTTTTATAATTGATTTAATATATTTCTTTTCTTGCAAGATTTTTCTTTTTGTAGTTTCATTTTCACAAGAAAGTCTGTGTATTACTTACGAGAGAAAGAGAAAAAAAAAAAAAAAAAAAAAAAAAGGGAGGATAAACATACATATGCGGTTGATGACAACATTAATAATTGGTGTTTTTTAAAATCAAATTATTTTTCTCATATAAGTCAAAAGGGACATACTCACAAGTTAAAACAACATTAGCCAATCACTAACAGGGATGAGCAGTGTGCCAGCAACCGATTGATATCTGGGAATGGGATTTCAAGAGAAAAATTGCAGTATCCTCCATGCTGGCTTCCCAGAAACCCTGAGAAAGTGATTACAAATAGAGCAGTTTCTCAAACATGCAATAATTCTCTTGATTACATTTCCTTATCAGGAAGTATTTCATTCAACTTCATTTTTCTTTCTAACTGTGCAATGAATATATATATATATATATATATGTATATTTAATTAATTCCTCCAATTTGGAAAAGCTGGCTTTCAACTCTCATATTCTGGAATTGCATCTTCCATAGGAGATGGGACCAGATCCAATCTTGTAAGGACTTCAGGTACTCCATTAGGATCCCTAATTATCTGCACCAAACGAAACCACCACAAGATGTTAGGAATATATGATAAATCCTCATTAGATTTACTTATTTTAAGGTGCAGTAAGGAAGACAAGGACTAGCAAGGGAAATTTTATTTAACTTTTTTTTTCTTTTGCTTCATTTTTGTCCACTTGAAAGTCCCTTAACATTGTTAATAAGAAGCCAGAAAAGCCTGAAAGTTCAGACTTCAGTGCAGAACGGTGCAAGGCATGAATAAAAGTTGAACTCAGGGGCAAGTGATGATAGAACACCAAATAAAGAAACTATGAAGGAAAAAGGAAACAAGAAGATGTAATGATTAAGATGAAACATTGGAGGGAATTAAGTATATAAAGTTGCATTTCAGCATCTGTCTTTGGTTGATTCCATCATTTTAACAAACCATAATTTACTATACAAATTAGGTGCCAAGAAAAGCTCCACAAAATAGTTTTCTCTTCAATGGGCGAAGAAAGCAGAAAAAATACACACGTATCAAAGACATCACAAGTTTCAAGAAAGATATTTCAACATTACTAACAAAGACTTACCAGGATTTCTTCATCAAGATAAGAAATCATGAACAGTCTCTGATAGCCTCCACCTGACATTAATCCATGAATCTTATTATAAACATAAACAATAACATAGAAACAAAGCAAAAGATTAAGAATTCCACTTCTGATTGCATATACACAAACATCAGCTTTCATGATAAAATCCTCAATTTTTCCACAAGCCAGTTTTCCTTTGAAGTTTGGACTAGGAGGATCTTCGTTATTTTCTTTCTTCCATCCACTTTTTCTTTTGAGGTCACTGGTGGAATTAAAATGCAAGGGTGAATTCAAATGAAAAGTCACTACTCAAGCTCTCCTACTAGCATCATCTGTTCATAAGAATAAACATGAATATAACCCCCAACCCCGACACACACAAAAAAAAAAAAAAAGGTGGTTGGGTTGTGGGGGGGGAAGCTCACAGGTTATATACAAACTTACGGAGAGGAATTCTGAGCCCATTGGACACAACTTGCCTAACAGGAGCAGGAAGTTGCTGCACCACATTAACTGCCTGATCAAAAGCACTTTTAAGCTGCTGAGGTATAACTTCTTCATTAATCTTTGGAGACTCAAACATCCCCTCAACGTATTCCTCTTTTATTCTAAGTGGTCCCTCAACTGATAACTTGGTTGAAAGAATAAAGTTACTTTCTATCTGCAATTCATCAAAAATGTTATTTCAACTTGGACATTTGACATCCAGATCCAAATAATAATCTTCTGGCAAGATTAAGCTAATAAAGGAAAAGCAATCAGGTACCCGTTAGATGATAGTATTACCTTAGAAGAAGCATTATGTGCAAAAATGTCCACAACAAATCTTATTAGTTTTACATTATGTTCCTTCGTTTTCTTTTACATAATAGTCTCTAGTTCTTTGCATGTGCATCTATAACAACATGTAATGGATACTGATTCCTAGCAGATAAATCAATTTTACCAGCTGACTCCATCTTTCTTCTTCTTCTTCTTCTTTTTCTAAAAATTGATGAGTCTCATCTATATCTCAGTGGAATCCAAGGAAACCATTCACTTAAATTAACAAAAAAACAGATTTAAGAAGGAAAAAGAAAATTCCATTCTTACAGCACATAGGTTAAGTTCCAGTGCTTTTTCATAAAACTCTCATTGCATTGTTGAATTGTTTTGTTTCTATCCATGAATATTGAAATACTGCAAGTAAACAAACATAAGGCTATCCAAGCATACACCTAGATTTTATGCAGAAAGCTTTATATTACTGTCTATTACTAGTTATGAATAAATTTCATCTTATTATATCAAGTTTGATTTCCAGCCATGTTGAATTGAAGGGGTAACAGAACAAAGCCTAATCCTAAAAGTTGCATGTACATTATGACCTTGTCCTCATTTCTGTTCTGAGTTATAACAGGATGCATCTCTTATGTTTAGTTGATTTATTGGCACAACAGGATGCATCACATAATGGACCTATTTTGGACAGCCACTTGCAAAGACCTTATGTTTTTCTCTCAACTTTTAAAGGAAAGCTCTCTTCCCAATCCAATAAACACTACAGTTACATAAACTATAAAAAGCATATTACCGCGTCCACAAATTTCAGGTTAGCAGTAATGTTTGCATATCCATCTTTGATCAGCACATCCATTTTTGATAGATTAGCCAGTGCAGTTGGAAATCTCCTACAAAACCCAAAATATCATTGACTGTTACTCTATAGATGTAGTTCCAGCTCCAAATAAGTGGATGGTTGTTTATGGGATTCAACATTAAAATCATGGGAAGTTTGTTTTACTAACTAAATATAACTCTATTCTGCAGGTAATAGAAAGTTCAAGTAGTTTTTGAGGGCTAAGGATATAAACATTAGGTGTAAATACACGCATCTATATGTGAAAATATAAATAGAGAAAGAATCAAAAGAGGTATTTGTACATCTTCAAAGCTTTCAACTGCTAACCACTATCTGCTGAGAATATGAAATTACATCAATTCATTATTCAAAGTTTTGAGTAGATGCTTGGATAGTCTACTTGGAGAAAATATATGAGGAGCTGTTATATTTGCAGAGATAAATCTCAATGAAGAACAACACTTACTCAGACAGAAATCTAGCAGCAAAAAGTCCTGGGCTTCCATATCCAAACCAATTGAAATTCCATTGCCCTAGAAGATATGGGGACCTGGATGACTGAAAATGTCAGTTAGCGTCTTGTTAACAAAACACAACTAGAATGAATTCCCCTGTTAGAAAACTTAACAACTTACGTTGTGGGTCGAGGTGTTGGATTGAGCCGCTCAAGACTGATTATCCTCTCATTTACATCAATACGTTGTATATCAGTTGTTTTTCCAGTAACTAAAGCTTCAAAACCTCCAGCATCTTTGAACTAAAATTAACATTTCAAACAAAGGAAGTATCTGGTATTAGAGCTATCACACCAAACACTCCTATGCACAAAAACAATCAGTAGGAAATTTGATAAGAAATAATCCCAGGTCCAGCTAATAAAGAAAATATGAGAGGTAACTCTTGTGAAACTTGGATTAGCAGTTTGTTAAGGTGCATCAACATTTTCATACCCAGATATGACTCTCTCAGTAGAATTCTATGCGAAGCACATATAACAAAGATTTATTTCTAGTCCTCACCAAACAGATAAATCACATGCATAATACATAGGGTAAAAACAAACAAGATCCCACAAAATGCAAATTTAATCTTAGAAGAGTGAATATTTTCAGGATTTATTATATGGTATAGTAGAGTCTCGGGGTAAGATAAACAGCAATTATATCAGAATAAAAAACTTTTTCAACGTTAATTAGGCTATATTAGTTTTTCAGATCAAGTCAATTATTAGAATAAGGCTAATTTAAGTGTCTTATTCTAATTATTCAGCCAGGAAAAGAAATGTTTATTAGAACGGCTATCAGTCTCTTTAGCTCTAATTGGGATGAAAATATCCACCCTTCACCCTTCCCTTCTTTTTGCCTGCCTTTAAAATTTCTACTCATTTGAGCACAAAGAACAACTAGCATCTCATATATCAGATTAAGGGGGGAAAAATTGAAAATGAAGCATCCAATTACAAAGAATGAAATTTTATCCATGCGCCATATATTACACGATGTGAATTGTAACACTTAACCAGTAATCAGCTGAGGACACTTACTTGTTAGTGGAATTCCAAGAGATTGTAAGATTTTCAAATTTTATTGGCCACAGATAAAAAGCAGGAACACTGTATATATAATTGGTTGGTAGTACCGTTTTTGGTAGACTTAAATTACCCGGTCTACCAAGTAACAAACACAAGCAAGACTTCTGTAAAATCTCCGGAAAGTCTTGTGTAAGAAGATCCCACAAAATTGAAATTTTAAATGCAAATCCTAATTGAGAAGACCAGAAGCAAGCGTCTTGCAAAAAACTTAATAAGTAAAAAAGATTTAGAGTTTACTACTAACGGCAAGAAGCAGAGATTCTTTAGCTGAGAGCCTCTCCATTTCTTTAGCATAAGCAGCCGAAGCTCCATGCGCAGCTGTCTGCTGCTGAACCATGGATTTGCAAGTGAAAGCCCTAGTTTTCCTACCGATTTTCATATTTTCTTGAAGTTTTAGGCACTTGTTCCATCTGGGAAAATCAATTGCAGGAGATGCGGCACAACACCAAGCCATTGGTGACGAAGAAGAGACACTCTGTACATAACAATGAGAAATCGAGGCCATTGGAAAGAGAAATTAGAGATGAAACTGATTCAAAGAGAAATTGCAGAAGAAAATTTGGACTCTGTCCAATTAGTGCAAGACGGTATGTTCAGAATTGAATAACTGTATCGGCAAATTAGACGATATTTGCCGATATTAGGAATACATGTTTTAATTACAATATTTGTGAATGCGAAGCCTTTGATAAGTAACTTTTAGATGAAATTATTATTACAACAGCCAAAACTTTTAATTCAAATAAATTTATTTAAAATGAATTTTATCGGTATTTATATATATATATATATTTTTTTTTTTTTCAAAAAAAAATCTTTATTAATAAAAATGTGAACCAAATTTTATTTTATTTTTAATCCAATCCCTCCCTACTGATGCGACTCAAATCCGTTTTTGGGTCTGCGAAAGTGAACCACGACGATTTAGATGGGAGACAGTTACCAAACTTGCTGTGTTTCTTGTCTCCAAGGTTTTTTCTTAGGTGAGGACCCTTCTGGGTAAAAAGTAAAAACTCACTGGGGCTGGATCCTACACCCACCAACAAGAAATCCCAAAATTTGATAACTTTCTTCCTAAAATTGCTTTGCTGATAAATTACCCTCGCATGTGGACTTCTGTGTAGAAATTGATAATGCTCAAAGCTATACAAATTCTTGGTTCGACGTATTCGTCTTCTGGGTTTATTTCTTTCTCCCAGGGATTGAAGAAGAAGGCCCCCAATCCGGACTCTGTTTGTGGGTTCTCTTCCATTTCAAGAAAATCCATTGCTACCTTATCATCATCATCTTTGTCCCCGACAAAAGTTACTCCTCCTCTTCTTCAGGGGAACAATTACAGGTACAACAAGAGTAAGGACCAATTTCGTCACTTGAGAGCTTCTGCGATGTCCCTTGATTCAAATCCAGAAGGTGCTACCTCCTCCTTGTCATCGTCTGCAGAAGTTTCTTCTTCTTCTTCTTCTTCTTCATCTGCTGGTTTTCATTCTTCAACTGTGAGTTTTAAGCTTTGAATTTATTGATTTTCTTACATCTGAAACTCTGAATTTATGAATGTGTCAGCGGATTTAGGAAAATCAAGTAAAAGAAATGGCACTTATTATCTGGTTGATGATGTGGGAGGAGGGTTTCTTCCACAATTTCGCCAATTGAGTTAATGTTACTGCCTTTATTGATGAGTTCATGCCATGGGTATAGAATTTTGTGCGATTCTTGCTAGTGCCTTCAATTTCTTTTTTCTTTTTTCCTGTCCTTTAAACCTGCCCCTAAATCTTTTTGGTACAATATGTTATTTAATGTTGTACAACTATGTTGGCTGGTTTCTCTTCGTTGTTTTCTCCAGTAATTATGTACATTGTGGGTACAGGTTTAGCGGTTCGTTATTTAACTGACGTATTGTTTCAAACTTGATTGAAAATGTTCTTCTTTTCTTCTAAGCATTTCAACTTCATCTGATTAACCATGAAGTCTAAGTCTGCTGTTTTCTGGTGTTTGAATTCTCGGTGCCCTTCTCTTGGTAAAATTTTGCATCCCGCACGTATACCGTTGTTGATTTAGTGTTGTAATTGTAATCCTCAAAATCAGTAAGTTTAACAGCCTCCATGAGAAGAAATCTGCCAAAAGACATAAGGAAACAAGTGAGGAATGGGGTGTGCAATTCAGTTCCAGTGTATTCTATCAGCTCAGGAGGTCCAAATAGCACTAAGGTCTCTCATAGGCGATGCAAAAGCATATTAAGAGCTTAAAAGCCAAAAATGTTTTAAACTGAATTTATTTTATTGAATTAATGGCCTATAGGCCAAAAATGTGAGTCTCTGGGTTCATGCTGAGGGTGTCAGGTCAAATATGACCGGGTGACCAATGAAATAAGTGTATTTGACCATGGTTTGTGATTTAAATTGATTACTTTATGTGTTCCTTATGCAGGGTAGCACTCGTAAGATCAATTACTGCCAGTCATGTGGTGGCCCAACAAAGCATGAGATACCTAATGGGGAGGAGAAGATGAGAGCAATTTGCACACACTGTGGAAAGATCGCTTATGAGAACCCAAAAATGGTAAGCATTAAACAGTATTGACTAGAGAAAAGTTCCAAAAATACAAGTAGTTGATTTTTTGGTTGTCAAGTTGGTTTCACAAAAATAATTCTTTACTTTTCATACTGAGAATGCCATGTTGTCATTCATGATACACTGAAATCATGTTGGAAGTTTCAGTTCTCAGTTCAGTGTTTTGTTTGTTAAGTTTGTTACTTGAGATGCACAATTACACTAACTTCACTGGAATAGAAAGAGCCAGCTTTGATCTCTAGGAACTTGTCATAATTCTAAGTGAACAAGTACACTGTTGCTAATTGTAATATTAGTTGGAGCATGAGCTTTATTTGAAATGAGTGAATACCCCATGAAGTTCTCATCAGCGAAGAAAAAAGGAAATTATGTTGGAGGAGCCATTAGTTGGGAATTGACTAGTTAATATGCACATTTGTAAACCTGCCTTGGCGTACAAGTTTCTACTCATTTGGACATTTTTATTGAATGGGATTGGAAAAACTATAATTGCTATCTGTCAGCTACCTCCTTGCATTTGATTTTACTATTTATCACCTGAGCTCCTGAATCCATGTTCTGATGACGACTTTTACCAAACTGATGAATAATAATAGGTTGTGGGTTGTCTTATTGAGCATGAAGAGAAGATACTGTTGTGCAGACGGAAGATTCACCCATCATACGGTCTTTGGTATAAAATCAATAGCTATCACCAGAAAAGTTTTTAATTTTTTTGTTTGCTGTTTTTAATTAAATGGTTTTACAGGTATAGGTTGTGGAAACTCCGATATTTCTGATTTTGGCTCCTATGAATGTCTAATTTTTCACTATACTCATAGGACACTGCCAGCTGGTTACATGGAGATGGGTGAGTCTGCTGCAGAGGGTGCAATTAGGGAAACCAGGGAAGAAGCAAATGCTGAAATAGAAATTTTGTCACCCTTTGTACAATTGGATATCCCTCTTATAGGCCAGGCAAGTAAATTATCTCTGTTTCAGTACTTTTGTATGCTCCTGCACCTGCTGAAATATTCATGTATCAATTTTCCTCTTATATGACACAGACTTACTTAATTTTTGTGGGTAAGTTGAAGACACCCCACTTCTCACCAGGAGATGAATCATTAGAGTGCCAGCTTTTTGCCCTTGATGATATTCCCTTTGATTCCCTGGCATTTTCGTCCATGTTGGTTACCTTAAAGTTGGTATGATCTTGGCCTCAAAAACTTGCCTTGTATTTTTTTCACATCATTAGTTTTGCATGGGCTAATTAATTCAATTCTGAATGTGTTTTCTTTGTGAATTTAGTACATTGAAGATCGACAGGTTGGAAGACCCAAGTTTCATTATGGCATTATTAACAAAAGGTACTATGGGTTCCTTCTTAATTTATTTTGAGAATGTTATTTTTAATTTTATTTAGTTTCCTTGTGATAATGCGGATACACATGAAATTATTTTGTACTCCTTTGATAAATGTGGAGGCTCATGTTTATATTCCAATTTTAATACAAGAATCCTCCAAATTCATTTCTTAAGATCTTTTACTCGAAAAGGAATGGTGATTGTGGCAGGTCTGGAACCCGTCCTTCTGATATTCATGCTTATACACTGGATCACCACATGGTATCCTGATGATCGGCACACGTGTTGCCGTCCAAGTTATAGCGATGCCAAAAGCTTAAGAAGAACGGGTGTCCCAGATATGGTTTGATGTTCCTACTGATTTTTAATATTAAGGTAATCTTTTATTACCTTCATTTTTGGACATTACAGCTTGTCTGATTGGATATATTATGGCCAAAGCCATGAAAAGATTATGTACAAAGGATCTCTTCTCTTTATATTTGGAAATCAATTGAAACTTTTGTTTTGTAGGTGCTAAACCCATCTAAAGATGCCAGATTCGTAGTTGTTGTTAGGCTTGTGGAGTGACTCTGTGACTGCCAATGACTTTTAAGTATTATAAAATGGAAACATTATGTAAATTCAGTTACTTAACAACATATCAGAGAAAAAACCATTTAGCAATAAAGGAACATTGAATTTCCTGACAGGTTAAAATGTCAGTTCTTTTACAATTCTTTCAGAAGCAAAATACATGGAGATTTACCTAGCTGGAACTGGAACTGAAATTAGTTTAAATGTAGATATATCTTAAATATATTGTCCATAATTGGAACTCATTTTGAAGAACATGTGCACTAAGAAGAAAAAATTACATGAGATCTGTGATTGATTTATTAAGTTACATTCACATCTAACCTCATTTTCTTTTTTTTAATCGTAAAAGACCTGGCCAAATATAAGGTCAAGCACACTTCCGGTTCCGGGGCTGGTCGCTACCCTGTCAAAGCAAGCTTATCACATAGAGACTGATAAGCTGCACTGCATACCTTGAATTTCTCTTCTGCCACCACCTGTATTTGATATTACCAAATTAAATGCAATTGTAGCAGATAGATAATGTGGAACGAATCTAATCAAGGATGAGAAACTAAAGCTTCCTCGCTGGCTGCGTTCCTCTTCACAACTAGGGTTTTGACAAAGTGAATTTTCAATTATTTATAGCAGATGTCAGCACATTGAAATACCAGGCAGGGAATAAAGACAATATCTTGGGTTATATGAAATTATTGGGAATCAACAACTTAGCTTAGAGGTGGATGATGAATCAGCAGAAAATGGTTTCACCAAAAAAAGGCACTCAGAAGAGTGTTTATTCCTTGTTAAAGAAAAGATGAAGAAGAAAACAACCCCAGGATAATTGTCAAAAGATACCTTAGAAGAACCCTGATGACGATCTGGATGCCACTTCAATGCACAAGCTCGATAACTGAAATTGAGAAATGAACTAACAAATCACAAAATCTTGTTCCAACGAAACACAAAACTCTAGGGCACTTTGCTATTAGCAGTCAGCTCATAAAATTGGATCAAAGTAAAGTGAAAAGACTCACGCATTTTTAACATCTTCAAGACTTAGGTGGCCCGAGCTACTCAACCCAAGGGCTTGTCTATAGGATCTCATATCTGATACTGAACAATCAGACTCATTAGAGGATTCATATTCATCTTCATACTGATTTCTTTGATTCCTAGTATATCTAGATCTATTCGAGTGGAAATATGAGTTCTCCCATTCAGGCTCTTCACGTGTAAAGGAATAAAAAAAGTATCTGTTACTACCACCAAATACAGAGCTAAAAATTGCCTCAACATCAATATCATCATCTTCAAAATACTGGAAACCTCCTGCAGTGGGGAAAAAGACATTTAAAAACCAGTCAAAAACCACATAAACACAATATGACTTAATTGACGTACTTCTGTTCCAGAAATTAGTTCCTTTGTTCTTTAACTTGGCCCTTCTGAACCCATTGCCCTGAAAATCTTGTCTAAACCATGAACTGGTACTTTGGCTTGCAGATGAATCATACTCATCCCTGTCGAATTGCCAACTCTGACAATTGCAGAACCATTGTCAGAAAGATGCTACTACCTAATCCATAGAATAGTGAAGGGGAAAAGTTACAAGTATTCCTACCAATTCTTAAATTATGAACTAACCTAAATAATAACCTAGGGAAACCAAAAATTTCTATCTTAAGCTCACCTGCAAGTATAAGAAGATGTCTGGATGAGAGAATAGACAAAGGGGCACTTAAAGTCAGATACATATGCCGAGTCCAAAAAATGTTCCACATTCTTCACCTTGAAATTTTAGCAGTTGTTAAGTAGCAATTTTTTTCATTTTCCCACTAAGATAAGCTTAGGATAGTAGATATGCCAATCTTTAATACGAAACTTCCACTCATGAAAAACCTTTTATAGTGCTGATTGACTAATATGATACTTTTGGAACAAGCAAGTTGTGTATACCAGGGATTCATGCCCCCTGTAATTATCTACCAGATTTTCTTAGAATATGGAGATAAATTCAGGTTAAACATTTTCAACAAACATGCAAGGATATGGCCACAGACAGGATAAGCATTTATATGCTTACATAGACACACCCCAGTACCAACCTCCCTATCATCCCTCCATACAAAAGTGGAAAAACATTTTAAATATTTCCAGGATGTGGTTTTAAATCCATGAACTTCTGGAAACATGAAAAAGAAAACCTTACCAATCTTTACATTTTTTAGAGGATTTGATGCGATCATTACAGAGAAGATAGCATTATAACAGGGGACCAAAAGCACATAAAATTCAGTTATCAATAACCTTGAAAAGGTGGTCAGCATAAGCACTGACATTGTGTAGCATCTCCTGTTTTGAATGTAGCCTCGCATATCTTCTGGAGAAATGGTTGGATCTCTGCAGAAAGATAATTCAATATTTTGTACTTCTTTTTCCATACGAGGTGGGGAAAAAGAAATGAAAAAATGAAAAACGAAAACAAAATAAAAATAGTAGAGAAAAACATATAGGATGAAAGCGTGTAAGTAAGATAGCAAGTTTGCCATTCTAAAGCAGGCGTTAAATTCCTCTTAAGTATCTACCAAATAACCTAGCATCAATCAAGCAGTTAACATCCTTCTATTGAAGAAAATGATGCAACAGAAACCATTAAACATAAATAGTATACTTTAGCAAAAAAGTAATCATGTAAGAGATCTATGTATCCATAAATGCTCACCCTCGATGAAGAACTCCTTGAAGCACCTCCTCCCTGCAATAATAAAAGGGGGAAAAAATGAAAAAAAGGGAGAAACAGAAACTACTCAATGAATGCACAAACTAATAAAAAAGATAGTATGCATCACTTGTACTCCAATCTTTTAACATATCCCCAACCCGCCCCTTTCTTTCTTTTCTTAACCTTTGGATATTATTACATTAAGCATAAAACAAGATAGAAGTAATACATTTTCTAGTTTATTACATTAAAAAAAAAAAAAAAAAAAGCACAAATCTTTACAATAATTGTCGCTATAATTTTCATAAATTCAAAGAAAGTAGATGAATCCATGTCCTATAAACTATCCAGTAGAAAAAATGCACAAAGAGAATACACGTAACAATGAAATACGAGCGGTGATCAGAGAAAAAGAAACACTAACATAATCCCAATGGCTTCTTCTTTTTCTTTCCAAAACAGGCGTTGAATGGAAAAATGAGGCCTTTAACTGAAAAGGGTAGGTCTGAAAATTGATCAGACCAGCTTTTGTTGCCCTATTCATTTCATAGATTTGATACAGAAAACGGAGGAGAACGAAAAATAAAGAACCAGAAATTCTTGCATCGAAAATTAGGTAAATGAATTGCAGAACAAGATTGAACAGCTTCCGTCGGCGAGACTGATGTTTTGTTAGTGGGCCTAATTAAGAAAATAATCTCATGCATATACTCAGCCCAATTGAAGACAGTTTAAAAATTTACGAGGCACATTTTTTTTTTTCTTTTTCACATTGATTTGGGCTATGATCATGGAATTGGAAAGAGCAAGATTCTAAAGTATATGGGTCAGGCCCAATCGTAAAGGGAAAAAGCATTTGAAGCAATAGTTGTTTAACTCAATCTTTAACCAATGAGGTTAAAAGTTTGATTCTCGTCTATAAAAATAAAAATAGAAAACAATCTATGTACGATTATTCGGTAGGGAAATAAAATGATTAGTTACTGCTGTTAACGGTGGTGTAATATAAGAATCATTGTGAAGTCTTTTTCGTAGTAAGAATAAAATTCCAAGATGAAAAAAAAAAAAAAAAACTAGAGTAATACAATGCCTTACTCCAGAAGATTCACCTGAGAATTCTTGAAGAATTAAAAAAAAAAAAAAAAAAAAAAATTTAAATTAAATAAACTTATCTAAGATTAGAAGATATCTTTGAGACCTTTTTGTGTCTTTAAACCAAAGCATCTCTCAATTTTGGAAATTAGTTGCGGCCCATCACCATGCTCTGCACGTTAGTAGTGAAGTGAAGTACGACGACATAGGCCAAGAACATCGGACGACCTCTGACTAGTAGTACCGGTGGTGATCTTGCCTTACTTTGCTTAGAAATTTAGCTAAGAGTACAGGCAGGTGTCAATGGTCTGACATTCACCGCACGTGAAGCAAACAGGCCGACATGATCTCCACAGTCCAGACTGTTGGACCAAATTGGCTGAGCTGGACTGGGCCGACTCTCGCTTCATCATTCCCCACGTTTCTTTATTATTATTACGCCCACCCAACCCAACTTTAGTTTTTTTTTTGAGGGAAAATAAAAATAAAAATAAAGGGAAAAGAAAAGCTGTTCACATAAAGTGGCAAATTGAACTTTTTTTTGGGGGGGGAGGGGGCGGGGGAACCTTGTTTGCCGGACTTATTTGCCCTTCAAGCCTTTTTTTATTGATTTGACAAATATGCCCTTAGGGTAACTTGAGATTCTCATTTAATAATTCCACAATAATTGTACAAATCATTTTTAAGATAAGAGTCCAAAGTTGTTCAATCACAATCTTTAATACTAAACTCTCAAAAAAAAAAATCTTTAATACTATTTTCTTTTGAAGAAACAAAGTATTCCTTCATTTTAATTTTAAATTTATTTTTTTGAGAAGTTCATTTTTTTTTTTTAATGTAGAAAAAGTATTATTTTATTGGATATTTTGATTTTTAATATATAGATAGAGCTGTAAATGAGTCAAACGATTGTGAACAAAATTCAATCGAGCGTCGTTTATGTTTGATTAAAGTTCATTTGTTTATTAAACAAACAAACTCAAACATTTTTTCAAGCTCGATTATTATTCAAACGTTCGCGAACAAATTATAAT
>JAXGGT010000094.1:11458274-11493980 GCA_035583425.1 Marsdenia floribunda | reverse complement strand
AAACTAACTAAAAATTAAAGGAGTATGATTTTTAAACTATACAAGTAAATAATTAAACTAATTCGAATAAGATTTTATGTTTGAAAAATTAATCAAGTCTACTCAAATAGTGTTAGAATAATTAATCAAACAAACTCAAACATCACATGCTTGACTATGTTCGGGTTTGAAAATGTTCGAAAATTAATCAAACCAAACTCAAACATGAGGTGTTCGGTTCGATTCGATTCGATTACAGCTCTATTATATATATATATATATATTTAAATTATAAAATTTTCTAATGATAAATTTAAAATATAAAGAGTATTATTAAAAGATAAAAATTCAAAATTATATTAAATTGTATTTATTGATAGACATAACTTATAATTAAAAGAATTATCTTATAGATTATAATATTTTTATTACATAAAAGAAAATATACTTTTTTTAAAAAATATGAAAAAAAAAGATTAAATTATCCTTCAACTTTATTTTTGTTTAAAAAATAATAATTAATAAGTGTGAATTGTAAAGTATTAATTATAAAAATATTAAAAATATATTAATAAATTTACCTTGATTTTTTAATGTGACTAATTAAAAAAAAAAATTACAGAAGTAATATATCTATAATATTATTTGATGTGGCATGACATATGACACTATAGAATTATAATTATTTCCATCACTTTCTCTTAAATCTAAGCATACAATTTGCATAACTGAAAATTTTATGATTACAATAAATTTTTGTTAAAGTTTATGATTATAATTAGTTACGAAATTTATGGGTCAAATTGAAGATTAAGTTTAAAAAAAAAAAAAAACAAAGGAAAGAAGGTTTTGGCAAGGTTCCAATATTGCCCTCAAAGTGGTAAAGTGGAATTGTTTATAAAGGTGTTTTGGGTAAATTCGTCCTTACAGAAGAAATGAATGAAAAAGTAGAAGGACAGCTACATCCACCAGGAGCATGATTCAAGCATGGGTTCCACTCTTCTAACGATAAAATCCAATCCAACGGACAGAATCTTAGCAGAAGGAATTTAAAGTTCATTTGACGTTCATTTCACCAGAATTTCATTTTTTTTTTTCCTGTTTTTTAAACAGACTTGGCCGCGACTACCTCTGGCGCAAACAGGCCTTTGAAGAGAGAAAGAGAGAGAGAGAGAAAAAAGAGGACGGTCTCCTCTTTGATCAACTTTCCAGGGAAGAAAAAGAAAAGCCTCAAAGGTACAAACTTTACTCTCTTAAATTCAACATTCTCTGGAATTTTGAAGTGATATTCTTGATCAGCAAATTGGGTTTGCCGGGGAAATTAAGGTTGATCTTTCTTAATGTCCATCGCATCTTCTTGTTATTGATTGTTTTGATCATACATTTTCCCTCCTTAGATTCTGGGTTTTCCGATATCGATCGTGATCTCATGGATCTATTAGATGGGTTCTGATCGAATTGAACGGAGATATGTATATAGTAGATGATGATCCCTTTATGTTATGCAACCGCTACATGTCTCAAATTTTATTGCTTGATAACGTCTTGTTACATTTCCTGCAATTTTTTTTTTTTTTAAATTTTTTTGTTCGGATTATTTGTCACCGTTTTGATATTTTCTTTGTGCATTTCGATTTGAGTACACATTCAGCTATGCATAAAGAAACTCTGCACAATTCCTGAATAATGTGATCAGCATTTTTACACTGTTGAAATTTATAAAATTTGATAGTAAGTTAGTTTCAGTTGATATCAAGTATGTGTGGTTAGATTCATTCTGAAGCTGATCTGCATTTGGAATTCGTTATTTGCAATTATTCTATTATATTCTGCATGGGCTAGGGAAAATTAATGTGATTTCCTTCTCATACACTATGGTTACAGTTGCATTTGATATTTTAAACAAATATATCTAACTTCTTAGATTTGTATTAATCGTTCTTTCTATTGAATGATCAAAAGTTTCCGGATTTTTGTTAATACTAAATAGATATCTTCAGAGAAGATCCATAAAATCGAGAGAGATCTTAGTCGTCCATGAGCTTTTACAATTGTTATTCATTGTGATTGATCCTTCTTATCAACTAAGATAAATGTGTAAATTAGTGTATCAGTTGAGATTTAGAATATGCCACCTTTTAAACATGCAATGTTTTCCTTACCGTAGTACGCTAGAAAATGGCAGAAGCTGAGGAAATTCAACCCCTTGTATGTGACAATGGTACTGGAATGGTTAAGGTAAATTTCATACCCCACTGATGTTATATAATTTCAGTACAAGAAATACAAGATCTTTTCCAGATATCTGTAATTGCTCTTTGAGCTATGGTGCTCATTTTTTTTTCATTTGGATCTCCAAATCTCAGGCTGGGTTTGCTGGAGATGATGCTCCAAGGGCCGTTTTCCCCAGTATTGTTGGACGCCCTCGTCATACTGGTGTTATGGTGGGCATGGGCCAAAAGGATGCCTATGTTGGTGATGAGGCTCAGTCCAAGAGAGGTATCTTGACATTAAAGTACCCAATTGAGCATGGAATCGTTAGCAACTGGGATGACATGGAAAAGATTTGGCACCATACTTTCTACAACGAACTTCGTGTAGCTCCAGAGGAGCACCCTGTTCTTCTTACTGAAGCTCCTCTCAACCCCAAGGCAAATCGTGAAAAAATGACTCAAATTATGTTTGAAACCTTCAACACTCCTGCCATGTATGTTGCCATACAAGCTGTTCTTTCCCTCTATGCCAGTGGTCGTACAACTGGTGAGCGATTTTATACCCTATAACCGGAATTATCTGTGATATTTGCTATTCTTTACTGCAAATTTAAAATGAATTTGAAGTTTAAGACAGGGTACAAAGTCGATTTTGTTGCTCGAAAAGTTTCCTCAAATTCTCAAATTTTACTTTGAGCCTTTTCCCATTCTCCATTTCAGAACAAGTAGAATTCTACGATACAACACAAACAAACATTGTAGTTTTACTGATGCGAATGTGTTATTCTCAATAAAATAGAACAGCCCGGATATATTTGTGACAGCCTCAATCCAGAAGGGGACAAATGAAGAGATTACGAATTTCTAATTTTCATTTTGTCTCTTTGGGCATAATCATGACTTTTCTCTTTTTTCTGTTAGGAATTGTGCTGGACTCTGGAGATGGTGTCAGCCACACTGTTCCAATCTATGAAGGTTATGCTCTCCCACATGCCATCCTACGTCTTGATCTGGCAGGGCGAGACCTCACAGATCATCTCATGAAGATACTGACAGAGCGTGGGTACTCTTTCACTACCACTGCTGAGCGGGAAATTGTGAGGGATATGAAGGAAAAACTGGCCTACATTGCACTTGATTACGAACAAGAGCTAGAAACCTCCAAGACCAGCTCAGCAGTTGAAAAGAGCTATGAGCTACCTGATGGGCAGGTGATCACTATTGGGGCAGAGCGTTTCCGCTGTCCTGAAGTCCTATTCCAGCCATCAATGATTGGAATGGAAGCTGCTGGCATTCATGAAACCACATACAATTCCATCATGAAGTGTGATGTGGATATAAGGAAGGATCTTTATGGGAATATTGTCCTCAGTGGAGGTTCTACAATGTTCCCGGGCATTGCTGACAGGATGAGCAAAGAAATCACAGCATTAGCACCAAGTAGCATGAAGATCAAGGTGGTAGCTCCACCTGAGAGAAAATACAGTGTATGGATTGGAGGTTCCATTTTGGCTTCCCTTAGCACATTCCAACAGGTATTTCCTCCCCCCGCCCCCCCATATCTAAAGAAAAGAAAGTTAAGCTGTCATTTCATGGATAACATTGTTGTTCTTGACAACATTTATTTCCCTTCTGTGATTTGAAAATCCCCTGACTCCGCATGCATCAGGAAACAAGAATTACTGATTTTAATTCTACAACTGAATGATTTCTTGATGAATAATTTCCTAATGATTAAAAAAAAAAATCATTCATGTTTTTAACGCTGATGCGCAGATGTGGATATCGAAGGCAGAGTATGACGAATCCGGTCCCTCAATAGTTCACAGAAAGTGCTTCTAAACTTGTGAGCATATACAGGTGAGATAAAAGATTGCTGGAGTGATTGACTGTCAGTATCACGAGAAAAGATAATTTGCAGATAATGCTGGTTTCTCAGTTGTATTCGTTTCTTATCATTAGTTTGTTATTTTTCTTTCTTGGTTATTATTATTATTTTTGTACTTTTGGGATTTGAATATGAAGATGTAAACAACCCGAGCTTGCTGAAATTCAAAAATATATATATATATTTTTTTGATTTGAGAGCTATTAGTGTTGATCGGATTCTCGAGATTGCTTGCCTCCCTTGTCTTGCTTTAGTTTATGATTTATATCAGCTAGTTATACAAGTTTATCAATCCTGGTTTTTCTAGAAATGATTGACATTGGATCTGAAGAATTACAAATACACACCCCCCAATGGTTGGTTTTATCCAAATCCCGTGATGAAATTTATTTGCTCGCATGGCTGAAAACCAATAATGGCGGTTCACCGGTTAAAAAAAAAAAAAAAAAAAAAAAAGGAGTGGCAGAAAGAAATTAGACAAATTTGTTAAGCAGATAAGGGATATTATAACGGACGGTGGTCGGTCCTTCATGATACAGCAGGCTTCACGTTTTCATGAATTCTATCAAGAATCTGAATATTTGATGGTCCAACTGCGTCAACGAATCCAAGTATTGACAATCCAGGCGTAGAACAAACCCGGTTCTCCAGTATCTCATGGTCGATGAAGAGGACAACAACTGATATATCATCATGATAAGACCTTCTATCCCCCTTCTCATACTTCTTAAGACAATCATAACTAATATTCCTTTTCTTTGCTGCCACAGTCAGGGCTGATCGTATAAGCCTCCTTGCTATTTCCTGAGAAAAACAAAAACATAATGACAGAAGGGAAAATGTGGAATATCAGATATATGGGGCATTCCTCAAAGAACTAATGCTTGACTCTAATAAATGGGGGCTTACCATTCTCGGATTATTATATACGATCTCCACAGCCTCTTGATTTGATAAGAACTCCCATAGCCCATCAGATGCAAATATAATGAATTTGTCATTTGGCTGTAATATTCTGGTACACAGAGATGGATCAGCTTGTAGGACTGGCCGTTTAAGAGGTTTAGCAAGATGGAAACGGGGAAAAGATGGATCAATAGAGAACTCTGGCCTCTTCAAGTAGGCATCACCAATGGATCTAGATACCTGTCATGAATAAAATTGGCAGCAAACAAACAATGCAATAGAATCATTACAAAGAAAAAAAAAATGTTCAGATTCATGTCTTCTAAGTTATCTTACAAGTACAACGTTTGTTTCAGAAAAAAAAAACAAACAACTGTTTTGATATAAAGTACCTTCACTTCATGTGATTGATCACAATACAAACAACTGTTAATATAAACTCAGCTAAATCCATGCATAACTGAATAAAAGACCCTCTTTTTACAGTATCAGAGTACCTAAATTAAAAAGAGTATGTTGTCAGCTAGTACAAATCTCAAAATAATAGAATAAGGGCTCTGGGTTCTATTTGTGCGGACTTTTATCAGTTTTTGTTCAGAAAGTTTTCTTAGACTAATAATATAAGTTCAAGAACTTGATAAACTTCATTCACTTCATATGCTGCTCATTCCTTCAAGGCAAACCAGCCCAAAAATTTAATGTATTTCTCTTTTCGTCCAGGCTTATGAAAGAACAACACGAAACTTGCATTATAAAAAGGATAGTCCATTAGTAAATTAGTCATTATCGAATCATTTCCAGCAAAGTTTAGATGAAAAGGCTCTCATGCTTAAAAGTGGGTGAAAGCATATCTGTCCAATTGGTAAAATTTTAAACTTGGCCTGTTAGAAACCATATATTTAGCCTCAGTTCATAGCATGCAATGCTCAAGGTCAACCAACATTGTTTATAGATACTTTCTAACCATCTCAAAGTCAACCAACATTGTTTATAGATACTTTCTAACCATCTCTACCAGAAGGAGAAACAAAACCGTATGCATTAAAAAAGGATATAACATATGTGCTTTAGCAAAATTGATAAAAACCTGTATAATTCCTTTAATGCGCCATACTCCATCCTTCATAACCACAACTTGTGAATCATCAGGATGCAAAGACCTCAGTTCCTGTCTAACTTCCTCCACAGATGCATTATGATCCGTGGTCAATTGCTCAGCTACAACTTTTTTTGATCTGCCAACAGAACCAAGCACTGCTCTAGAATCACCGAGGTTGGCAATATGTAAAGTTCCTTTCCAGATAACTCCAACCAAACAGCAAGATCCAACTGCTGCAATTAATGGCTTTATTGCAAATGCCCTTCTCACAAGAGATAGAAAGTTATCTTCTGTTGCAGAGAATGCGTCCTTAAGAATCCCTTCAGATATTGTCCCATTTTCTTGAGCTAGCTCTAGAAAAAGAGAAATAGGCATCTCCAAGTCTTATTATGATGCTCATAATAGGTGAAAAACATCAGTATCTGTATTCAATGATGGTTTAAACAATAGTTCCCACCAAGCAACTCTACGTTCACAACATACCACTTGGACAAAATGAACTTCTTAGTTCACGCATATTCTCCTAGCCTCCCCCTTACTGCTTCCACTCTTAGACGTAAAAACCATGACAAAGAAAAAAAAGGAAGAAAGGGCTATAAAAAACTGATAATTAAATTCCCTAACTTATAAATACCATTTTTCCAGGACTGGTGAGTTGACATCATTACTCCTGTCAGGATTACTCCCTCAAACCATTATCTCATGTAAAAACCAACAGAAGGTGACAAAGTAAACAATGCATAGACTACTACTACTACATCCAATATAGAGTTTCTGGCTTTTAGAGCTTTTTCAATACAAGGGTTTCTCCTTCGTGCAACAAGAAGACATGACTATTGTTTCACAAATATTAGGTAACCAAAAAGAAATGCAGTAAAAGCAATAAGCTGCTGATCAATCATTAGAAAGGGAGTACCAAAATATAAATTTATGATCAACTACCCAAATTAAGTCAACAGCACTGTTCTATTAGTCAAGAAAATCAATAAAAGAGAAAGAGAAAACAGATCTGACAAGTGTCAGGACAAACATAGTAGAAAAAAAGAAACACCCCATGAGACCATGATTTACATCAAGCCATCACAAAAACAAATCAAACAAAAGTCAATGAGCTTTGGACATAAACATACATATGAAGTCATTGACACAAACAGAAGGAAAGCCTGATAATGAGACAAGGGATAACACATAGACACACAGTCAGAATAAAAGTCTATTCAGTAGTTCATACCCAGTAAAAAAAGAGAGAGAGACAGAGAGAGAAAAAAAAAAAAAAGCAATTGCATTATAAGAAAAAAGTCAAAGCCACCAAGAAGAAAAAGATTGACCCGAAACATGCACATGGTCCCTTCTACTAATAATTTGATTCTTAAAAAAAAAAAAAAAAATGAAGTGGTAAAAGCATATCCATAAAGAAAGCTCATGAACTTAAGCCGACCCAAATCACATCTACTATAAGAAAAAATAGAAATCAACAAAAAGATTTGCGTTAAAAACAGTAAGAAGTGAAGGGTGAAAGTAAAGGAGAGGAAGAAATGTCTCACTCAGCAAATTGAGGAAGAGATGATCACGTAAGTATCTTGAAGCATCAGGGCCACCATGGCCATCGTAAATTCCAACAAAAGTGGCATAACATCCAGTCTCTACTTGGCTGTGATCTTCAATAACTTCGTTGGCCTGGACCACAGCATACGAAAACTCACCGCAAGAATGCTTCTCAAGATCCTTAGACCAGAGAAGCGCGTCATTCTCAGCTCCCAAACTGTCTTCTTCACTATCATCCTTGCTCATACGGGCATACCGACTCAAAGGTCGCCACAAGGCTGATCCTGACTTTGGCAGCCAAGAACACATCCCTCATTTCCTTCTTCAAATGCTCTCTTTTATGCTTTAACTTTCAACACTGACAATATTACACAACACGAACAATAGTCCACTATATACTAAGGGTAATTTCAGAAAACATGAAACTCAAACAAATAAAAAATATCGCGCAGGAAGAAGAAAGAACAAGATTGTTTACCTGCACTAATTTTCGCTCATGGAACTGCAATAAAACCATCTGTAGTATTAAGATTGCAAAAGGAACACGCAAGAAATCCAGTAAAAAAAAAAAAGAACAGAAAAATCAATCCAGAGAGTCCCTGCAGAATTGTCAATTAACGATGCAGATGAAACGTGGAGAGAAGGAGGGCAAGAATTGAATGAAAACCAAAGAATGGAGAGAAGGAATATACGAGGAAAGAGTTAAAAAAAACAGACCAAAGTGTGTGGGGGGGGATTCAGGATTCAAGATTCAAGATTCAAGAACCGAGCCAAAAGAAAGGGGTTAGATAAATGCAGAAGCAAAGGAGTACATACAAATAAGAGAGAAAGAACAAAGACCTTCCTTTTTGTTCTTTGTTCTTCTTTGGAAATTGAACAAAATTTAATTTTAGAAGTACGGACACGGACAAAAATAAATAAATAAATAAATAAGGGAAAGAATTTAGTAAAATACTAATAATGAAAATACTTCAACTCCATTAATAACAATTTAGTAAAAAAAAAATTATGAATTTAAATTATATTTTAATTTAAAAAAAAAAAAAAAAAAAAACAGTTTCAAAAATTTCCACAAATCGTTGTAAATTGGTCAATTTCTGTGAATAGGAAGGAACCCTTTAACAAAATATGCAGAGTGACACAGATGACTCGTGAAAATTTTGATTGCTGGTGATGCTTTCACTTGCGTGCTGCTTTACCTACATAACCTAATCCTCTCTCTCTCTCTCTCTGTTTTTTACTTAATACTTAAGCGAGGCTGCTGCTACTATTAACTATTAAGAATTAATTCTTTGATTTATTTGTCTTTAATGTATCTTTTGCTTTCAATCTTGAACGTAGTTGACTTTTTCCTCCGATATGTATACGTATACATATATGTATATATACATGAAACATGGGAGATTTAAGGAGTAGAAGTGATGATGACTTGGATAACATGATTTGTCTTGGAAGTAGAAGTGATCATCACGTGTGGTGCGAGGGGAGAGCTGGGTTCTTTTGAGTTAATATTTGGATTTTCTTTCCCACACGGTTTTGGAGAGTCTTATGACAACAACAACAAACACACACGTGAAGATGAGATGAGATGAGAGATGAAAGGTGAAAGGAAAAAAAAAAAACCATTTCCCCTACTAGACACAGAAAAAATACCAGAAGAATATATATATAAGCTTCTTTCATTAATTTGTTTGTTGATATTATTATGATGTGTTTTTTATCAGATCAAGATTAATTCTTGTTCCAGGTGGGTGGTGGGTTTCAAGTGGCAGAACGTTTCTTGAGGCCAAAATACACTTACTTTTGGTACAACAATGAACACAACATAAAAACTGGAGATAGCATAAAAAGAGGAACAATTGTTCATAATCTATATATTAGGGTATCAAATGTACACATTACCAGGAAAAAAAAAAAAAAAAAAAAAAATCCAGTAAAAAAATCATGCCTGTCGCACCTACAAAATAGATTCAACCATAGAGAAGTGCTTCCCAAAGTCAGATTTAAGGGAAAAAAAAAAAAAAAAAAACTCCAGTATAGCAGTACCTCACAACCACAGCCATGGATGGGAATACTTCACAGTTATCGGAAAACTTTGCACCAACTTTGCACCAACTTTTTCACGATCTTTTCAAATGGAGGTGTGTGTGTGTATATATGGATGTGACTCTACTGTACAAGGTGAGCTAGGCAGGCACTTACAAATGGAAATATGAGGATGTGAATCATGTGTGTGTTTCTTAAGAATTATTATCATTATTTTTTTCCGTGGAAATAATATGAAAAAATAGAAGAGAGGATTGTTATGAATCGGGGAACCACCATACTTTTCATATCCCTTGAATCTTACTTACCAATACCATTGTCTACTCTGATGCCAGGATTAATTACCAGGTAAGTGTGTGATATACTATACCTAGCTAGTACAGGTCATTAGTCAAACGCTTGTGTCTGTTGTAATGCTTCTCCATGAAGACCTTGTAAGTACTTTCAATAGTTCTTCGCCATGTCTACAAATATATTAATAAGAAGAAATTCAGACAAGGATTATAAAACCTATGTTGTCCAATAAGTCACTGAAAGATCAAAGACACAACTCAAAGACACAACAAGAGTTATATTGCCCTAATTGATCCATCTGAAATAATAATAACCTAGAACAGCTAGCATCAGCAGGAAGATTATTAATAATTACCAAATAAAATCTCACCTTTGCAACTGTACCCATAATTGACCTATTCTTGATATCCCTTGCCCTGACCTTGGTGGCCTTTCCAATCCCTAGTCTTCGAGACAATTTCCCCGATCTCCGAGAAGTAAGAGGAGGCAGAAGAGACTTCATCTCAACATTAATGGAAGCGTTATTAGTACCAGTACCAGTCAAGGATGAGCTCTGATCAACATTGACACGGCCATGACAGAAAGCCGCTGCCTTGTTTATCCGACTGGTGCTTCTCTTGAGGCGTTTAGCCAACTGTAGCTCTTTCTTAGCCGCAGCTTTATCTTCTTTCTCAGAACCCACTTGAGCAAACTTCCTAAGAAGCTCATCCGACGATTTTTTTGTTACGTGCTGAATTTTTGAAGAAGCATTATTATTATTACTGTTATTATCACTAGCATCCATATCAGAAAATCAAGAACAGATTTTTTTTCTTTTTAGTAAGAGTGAGAGAGAGAAAGAGAAAGAGAATTGTGATTTGCAGTGAAGAAGGAAGAATTGTGGTCTGAAAAAGGGAGACTTATTGGGTGGAAAATAAAATGAACCGTTAGGGGAGGCGGTGGGTATATATCAATAGTATATGATTTGAAAAATTGGTGGGACTGAAGATAATATAGCCGTTAGGCAAGAGGGGAACCTTAATAATTTTAATTTTTCAGACAAATTATTTTTAAGAAAGAATAGTGAATTTAGTCCCAAACATTTGTTTTATTTTCATACTTGGTCCCAAACTTTTTTTTTTGGTGGATTAGGTCCCTAACTTTTAAAAGCGTGTATGTATTAGGTCCTTTTGTTCATCATTTTTTACACCCGTAATCTACACAAAAGAACCTAATACACACTTTTAAAAGTTAGGGACCTAATCCACAAAAAAAAAAAGTTTGGGACCAAATATGAAAATAAAACAAATATTTGAGACTAAATTCACTATTCTTCCTTATTTTTAAACAAAATGTTACTATTCTGTCTGTATTCAGGTGTCGGGAAACCATATAATCATTCATGTTTCCCCCCTCTGTTAGAATACATTACCGCGGCAACACCACCACCACTCACTCCTCTCTCTCCCCTACAAAATTTATTTTCATTTAATTATTTTTGTTATAAAATTTAAAAAGAATTAAATTACATCACTTTTGAGGTGGAAGTTAAGGGTGTGAACGGATAACACAATTGGAAATAATAAATCAAAGGAATTACAAGTGTTGAACTCTGATTTAAGGCACTTTGACGCCCACTCACTCGATCTTGACAAAATAAGGTGATCATTCGATAGGGATTAGGGAATGAAGTGTCGAGCTCGACGCATATGGAAGGCTTGTGCAGTCCGATCAATACACATGGTTCTACTTGAACTCGATCTAAAGATTTACTTCGACTGCATAGTCCATATGTGCGGAGGCATGCTTGACACAACTGATTGATGTGACACTTCTAACACGCCGTCTGACACCCATCAAGTGGCCTAAAGATTTTTTATTTTGAAGAACAATTTGTAGTTCATTAATGGGACACTTGACAGCGTAGTAATGAATAAGTGAAAAGTCAATAGACACTTGTCAAAGGAGTTCAAATCTCAGAGTATAATCACAAGTGCCTATAAAAGTATAGTCCATTCTCACCTAGAGGGGCAAGTTCTTATCAATTAAGGCAGATACTATCTTTCTTTTTCTTTCATACAAACCCTAAATTCTATACTTCCTCTATTCGTAATATTAACTTGATCGTCGGAGGTTTATATGGGAGTAATTCTCTCGTAAAATCTTCTTTTCAGGTGAAAAACTACCGGTGAAACGACAAGAAGATAATACTTTGGGGGTTTTCTTAGCTCAAAATACATTTATTATTATTATTTATCATTGCTGATTGAGGTTTGTTACCACATCAGGGTGTATTTGGATTGGAGTTTTTTTTTAATTTGCTTATTTTTTTAAGTTGAGTTGAGTGAATTGCGGAAAACAAGGAGTAAGGTAGGGACAAATGAAGAAGTTGTCTAGTAAATGGAGGCAAAAATCTTATACTTTATTAGGTATTATGATGATATTATTGTTGAAGTTTTTATATTTATATATATTTATTGAATATATTTTAATTTTTATTATTTTTTTTGCCAAATGGGGAGACATGAACAGTAAATCAAGTGGTATCCAAATAAATATACCTCTTTTTTTTTTCAGTTTGAGTGAAAAACTAAAGAAAAAAAAAAGCTCCAAGAGCTTAATTTTTTTCATCTAAAAAAAAACATATATAAAAGGTAATATTAATTTGGAAGAATAGTGAATTTAGTCCCAAACATTTGCTTCATTTTCATACTTGGTCCCAAACTTTTTTTTTTGGTAGATTAGGTCCCTAACTTTTAAAAGCGTGTGTGTATTAGGTCCTTTCGTGTGGATTACAAGTGTAAAAAATGATGAATAAAAGGACCTAATACACACACGGTTTTAAAAGTTAGGGACCTAATCCACCAAAAAAAAAAATTTGGGATCAAGTATGAAAATGAAGCAAATGTTTGGGACTAAATTCGTATTCTTTCTATTAATTTCAATGTTTTGCATTATTTGCTACCCAAATGGACCGGAATCACGGGAGAAGCTAGTTAAGTGCAGACATAACGGGAAAGCCCAAAATATATGGAGTGAGGACTCCAAAGTTTGACCAGAGAAGAAAGCCCGTTTCCTCGGTTCTCTGTCTAAGTGAAAACTAATTATGTGTTTTATTAGGTAAAATGTTTCAAGATTTTTTTTTTAATTTTTTTTTAAGAAAGCTAAGTTACAATTTTGTTAAAAAAAAAAAAAAAAAAAAGACTTTGTCCAAATAGACTCTTAATTTTCATAACTTTTTCGAAATAGTGTCAATAATTTATGATGAATCTTTATATACTATATATATAGAAAGATGGAAGTAAATATACAATATATGAACCCCAAGCCGTAGGTGAGTTGGTAAGGTGCGTTCCTAGCTTAAGTGAGGTTGCGGGATCGAAACCGCCCTCACGTATGCAGCCGTTTAAAAACTTGGGGCTAAAACTTACCTCCCGCAAGGGACATACCCGGCTCGAGCGGGGATTAGTCTGAATGTGGACATGGCTTTAAAGTGCCGCCCATAGTTAGGACCCATTCAGGACATCTCGTGCACTACGCAAAAATATATATATACAATATATGACTGCAAAGAAAATGACTAGTTCTTCATTCAAATTCAATCACAGGTACATATTATAGGTAGCAGTGGCATGAATATCACATTAATTAATCGAGGAACAAATTACATTTGGAAGATATAAAAATTAACAGATAATTTTAAACACAGTATTTGCAATGGTTATGTGTCACGATCCGGGCTCACGAGTCTGTGCTGCAACTATGAGCTTGGCAGTACCTACGATCATGACATATTCACATATGCTTTCAACGTGAACGGGTATACACCTGGATTTTGACTGCTCAGCGCAGCAATGGCGACTGCGTTTCCATGCCCGACGTTGCGCTGCAAGTGAACGAGTCCGACAGGAGAAACAAACACATCACCCTTTCCAAGGACTTTGGAGATTACCCGATTCTCAGGATTTGAAGTTACAAAACCAACTTCGAGACTGCCTTCAAGAACTGTAAGAATCTCGGTGGCTCTGGGGTGAGTGTGTGGGGGATTGATTCCCCACGCTACGTAGTCTATGCGAGCCATTGAGATGCCGATGAGTGTTGAGTCCTGGCAGCTGTGCCACAAATACAGGAGTAACCCTGGAACCAAAATGGTTCGTCGTGTTGCCAGGTACGTGCTGTCCGCTGAAGAAGAAATCATCTGCTCCGACATATTTTGGATCCTTGCAGACCAAACCATTCACTCTTACTGAGCCATTAGCATTGGTGACACAGAAATCTTGCAGAGGTGCCGGCTCAAATGCAAAGGCAAGGTATAAGGAGGAAGTAAGAGTTACCAAGCTCAAAAAAATCAAGAATTTCTGATCCATTATCACATAACAAAGAAATGGAAAACAAGTAATAATTAACGAAGAGAGGGTTCGCCAATGATTAAGATGCAGTAATATATTATCAATGAATTCTGAGTGATGGTACGTATATGCATTGTACATGAGCGACTATATATCCTATTTATAGTGGATTCTTGAAGAATCTAACAGAAGTTTTTCTTGAATATTTTACAAGAATGAATGCCGCCTCATTAAGAAATTAACTGGCGAGCCGGCTCCTGTTATGTTACTAGATTATAGAATTTAGATATACCTTTTTTTTTTTTTAATTTTGATTCCTGACTTTGACCAAGTTGTAGTGACATGTAGTTTGTAAATTCATGACTCTCAAAGATGCTGGTTGGCCGAAACAGACAGTAAATTATAATATTTTTGCCTGTTTGATCGAGTCTATATATATCATTGTTAGGCTTTGCGTGGTAGCCTGGCATATCACTAGGTTAAACTCTTTAGCAATCATTTACACGTACGGTGTTAAAAGAATATTTCAAGTTAATGACATCTATCATTTGATAATCAAATTTCTTGTCCTTACTCTTTCACAATGAATAGAAAATTGGCTGGCAGAACCCTCCCTTTATCCACTCTTCGAGGAACCACCCTTCGGAAAACTACGTGCCCTCCAGGAAATTATCCTGCTGGGAACCCAGCCCCTCTCGGAGGTACTCCCTCCCCATCAACTTCCGAGCCCTCTTCCTCAGGCCCCGGCTCAACCCTCCTTGCAAGAACTTAGGTCTAAGCATGAATAGACTATTGCAATTTTATTTTATACGGGCCTGCTCATCGTCACGCTAAGAAGAACAATTAAGCGGCCTGCCCAACAGCTTGCAGACACTGCGAGTGTAAGGACATGCACTTTCAGAGAATAGCTTGGTCTAACCCAATACTAAAGAAAAAAGAGGGACCATTCGAATAATTAGAAGAATTATCTGTCCACTGTAGAACTCGAACCTATGACCACAATGTCAAGAGCCTTGTTGAATGAAGTGAAATTTATACACCCTCTAGTTGCATCCAGGTTTGGATAGTACATTCGGATCACACCTACAGCTAGGAGGTTGTGCACCTCCTGTAATTGATGACAACTCTCTTGTTTGGGTATGGAGCGACGTTTCTGTATTAATGACTTGGCGTCGTTAATAATTTGAAACTCCAATCGTAGAGATAGGATTGTGTTGATTTGAATTTTTTAATTAGCATGCATTGTAATGCACATAGTAAACTATTCGATATCTTTCTTGTTATACTAGAAGTTATATTTTAAGTTGATAATAAGTATCAAAACTTATTTTATCTCTACATTTCAGATATGGAACGACATATAACATAAACCTCCACATATGTGAAAAATATGGTATCATAGACCTCCACATGTGTACAAAAAGCATGGGGTCGTCTAATCAAAATTTTCATTTCTAGTTTGATTGATGAATTTTGGATTGTTTAGAAGAGAAATTATGGAAACAGTCTTAATTAAATTATCATAGTGGGCTAAAGATTCTATATTGCAAAGGACGACCAAATTAAGGTTGAAGAGATCAATCACATGGAACTAATTGAGTGAGGAAGGAGACCAGAAACTATATAAGAGCAGATAACGAAAGCCACAAGCAGCTTTGCAATGGCTTCTGTTCGGTTCTTAAGAGTAGTTTGGAGATATGTAAATAATATCTTGACATCAAACTTTCGACTAGATTGGTTACTTCCATAATGATTAATCTCAATTGGAAGTACAAATACAGAAGTAAAGACTTATTTGTCCGAAGAAATTAAATTAAGGCTAAAGAATACAAAAGACAGAAGAAGCACACATAAAATGAACTCAATCGCATACTGTAATTTGTAGCAGAAACATTATGGTGTTTTTCTTTTATGCTCTTTTCTAAAACTTTGCTTGGATGTTATCCACTGTGGTCTTGTCAATTTGGAAAGCCCTGGCAAGAATATCGTCGCTGATCTGCGGAGTTGATCCAAACACAGCATTTGCAATGGTTATGACACCGGGATTTTGGCTGCTCAGTGCAGCTATGGCGACTGCATTTCCATACCCGACGTTACGCTGGAAGTGAACGAGTCCCACAGGGAAAACAAACACATCACCCTTTTGAAGGACCTTGGAGATTAACCGGTTCTCAGGATTTGAAGTTACAAAACCCACTTCCAGAGTTCCTTCAAGAACTGTAAGGATCTCGGTGGCTCTGGGATGAGTGTGCGGGGGATTGATTCCCCATGGTTTATAGTCTATGCGAGCCATAGCAATGCCGAGAGTGTTGAGTCCTGGCAACTGTGCCACAAATACAGGTGTAACCCTGGAGCCAAGTGGGTTTGTTGTATTGCCAGGTACATGCAGTCCGCTGAACAAGAAATCATTTGCTCCAACATCTTTCGGATCTTTGCAGGCTAAACCATTCACTTTTGCTGAATATATATACACAAACATGAAACAATATAAGGCTTGTTGTTAGTGATATAACCCAGCGCACTGCATGTACAATGCTTTACTCTTTTCATTGTGTGCAGCTTAAGCTTAATAATAGACACTGCTTCTTTACAAAAATAAATAAATAAAAAACACGAGTTTGCTTACGACAAATTTACCTGAGCTATTAGGATCAGCGACACAGAAATCTTGCAATGGTGATGGCTCAAATGCAATGGCAAGGAAGCACGACGTAAGACCTACTAAAGCTAAGCCACATAAAAGTTTGAGCATTTCCATCTTAGAAGAACAAGTTTTACTAAGAAGGAAAGCAAAAGCAAGAGAAAATGGGTGCAGGATGGAGTTCTTACAAAGCAAAGGATTTTGAGATGGTGGATATCTTACTCAGTTTTTAGCCTATTATTTATAGTGGTATTTCTTCTGCAGGCTATCTATCAAAATCGAAGAGAATAGATGAGACTTCCTCACTCCGAAACAGTTTACAACAATGCCGCCCAAAGCAAAAGGAAAATGGTTAGACGGCTTTGTCACCGTTTCTTTATACTCACATTGACCAAAGAGATGCAATGATATTCTCCCTTAGTGATAATCAAGCTGTGGCCAGACTGGTGATAACAAAAACTAGTATAATACATTTGCCCTTATCCAAGCTTAGATTCAGATTCTGAGGTATTAGAAAATTTAAATACAATTTCACATAGATGACTCATGAAAGCGAAAAAAAAAAAAAAAAAAAAGAAGGAAAAAAATGAAGCCAGCAAAGTGCCAAGGCAACAAGGCAAACTGATTCCGTGTAGAAAGAAGTGGTACACTCTCTCAATATGTAGAGCGTTCTTATGGACTCTCATGGTGAAAGCAGACTGGTCTGAGACTAAAATAATTAACCATCTATGCATATATTTTGAGGAAGCTTAGTCCAATGAAGGAGAATACATCATTTACTTTCAAGTAGATGGTTCTAACTTAGAGACTTCAATCTTCCGGGATGGTCACAGATGGAACAGTTGAGATAACCAGATTAGGCTGGAAGCCGGCCTTTCATATCTGGCAGACACCATTAAGTATTAGCATAGGTGAATTAAGCAGAAAATTTTCCACGGATCTTTGGTTGCTCATTAACTTGGAATGCTCAGCCACAATCCAACTCTTTCCTACAAACAAAAATATGTTTTCTTGAGCTGTTAGTAATTGCTTCCATTGTATAAAAATGTGGGGAAAAGTACAGTAACAAATTAGAAACAGGAAGAGATAGGGTGGCAAAAGTGCTTTGCATCAATCCAGGTTAAGTTTGCTTAAAAGTTAATATCCGTAAAGATTTAGTCCACCAATTCTTTAATGCAAATACTAGTTCTGTTGATTGTTGAGTATATTTCTCATCACAAACCCTGGGGTCTACAAGGCTATAAAGGAGCATAAAACCAAGAGAGAGTTATTCACTCAGATAAGGAATTGTTGACAATTGAAATCAAGAAAAAGTACAGCAAAGAGGCAAGTAAATCCTGAAATCACATAAATTTAGCCAACTTCAAAGGTGTATAAGAGAAAGGCAACAGAGTACCTTTTGACACAACTAAATTTGATTAATCGAAATCATCAGTAAAAGCATAAGCTGAAATAGCTCGCATAGCATCAGATCATTGATAAACTACTTTCACACAACTCTATATATAACTTGCTGCAAAATTAACTTGAAAACAATAAGTATGTAATGACTGCATACCTCTAACTATGAGTTCAACTCGGTCTTAAAACTGAGAGTATGACACTCGAGATTTCTCATGTTCAACTGTAAGAAAATCAGCCAAAATTTGTTAAAAGAGGAAATAAAGCCAATCAGAATATATCTGCACATTATTCAATGAAGAGGATTTTGTGACTCACTATTGACAACAGATCCCATATTAATCAGTTTCTATTAGAGGCCTAAAAGGGTACTATAGGCGGGACTTTGATCATCAAGGATTCTGATTGAAACATAAATCAATCCCCAGTTAAAGACTCAAGAAGTCAACAATGAACAGCCAATGAAACAGACTACGCATGCCAAAAAATTAGCAGGAATTATTCACGATGCTTGAAAGAAAGGGAAAAAGAAAATATTGCAATTGCTTCAGAATGAAGAAAGAAAAAATGGGCAGAGACTTAAACTCATAAAATCATATCAGCCAAGGGTGCGATCAAGGCAGTCTTAGCATGAAGACAATCCCTTTGTCTTATAGTGGTCTTAAAGTTTAAAAAGCCAAAAAGGCCAAGAACACTTCAAAACATATTATCCATTTTTCAAAAAAATTGACCATTACATATGTGTAACCATCTTCAAGCATGTCCAAATGAAACCTTATACATATTACAAAGCTTACCATCACGGCAATTCCTGTTTCAGCAAATTTAGGAATGCAGATAAGTCTTACTATCTGTCCCTCTGTACCTGCAATTCAATGTAGCAGTTTATGACTCATTGATCAAATAAAATATGGCCAGATTATTACTTGAAGAAGTACCCTTAATAATGCGTGTCTCATATTTTTCCTGATTGCCAATGAAGTAAACATGTGGACAAGTCTCAATTAAAAAAGGGTCCCTGTCATTGAAAGGATAACATCCTGCAAGACCACGATATGTGAATCATTCAATCCCAATCTTAGTTGAACAAAGAAAGCATGAGTAAATGTTTACTTTCATTCATTTAACAATAAAGGGAGTTCACAGCAAAGTTCAAAAACATATAAGTGACCTAGTTTTCTTAAGTTGATGATGAGTCAAAATAACCTGAATCACTCAAATCAGACATTTTACTCTTTGGAATCTCAAAAAGCTAAACAACAAATTTGACCCATAAATAGCAACATTTAGCAAACCAACTCTGTGCAACAATAGCCTAAAAAAACCAGGCATGTAGCTTCTACCAAGGGTGTTTGGTGCCGTTGGTGCTAGATGTCTCCATCTCAATGTTCTCTCCATAAATTCGAGTTTGTCTTTTGCATCTGAATACTTCCCAAGATCATCAATGTTCTGACCTGATGTTCCAAGAAATCTGGAAAACACAGTTGTGAACAAGTATCTAGATTGGCCCCCACTTTACATAATAAGTAAATATTTGTCCTTACCTAATGCCATCAAGCTCAAAAGAATGTGGATTGGTACAGGACCTGAAAGTGTTGTAAGTTGATGAACCAGGGAATAGACACCTATTCAAAGGCTGAAATATAACAAACACGAAGTAAAATGTAAATGAAGTAGAATCTGGAATTCTTTGAGAAATGTAGCATATAATATCATCAGATGCCAAAGTTAGACTCAAAGCTACTTCCACCAGTTTCAGGAGTTAAAGACGACTGAAACTCTCCCCTCCCCCCCCCCCCCACCCTCCCATCCTCCTCTAGAAAGACATAAAAAGGAAGTAAATAAATAAATCATCCTTGATATACCAAAAAAATATTGATGCAGAACAAAAAGGAAACCTGCTGTGGTAAGGAGAAATTGGCAGGGTCATCCGGCCCTGGCATAATATCCACAGGCATTCCTGCAGCAATCTACATATAACCCACTTTGTTACTGAAACAGTGTATTTTCTAACCTAAGTTATGTCTTAACCAGTATAGTACCTGACTCAACAGAATGTCAAACTCTTTAATTGGCTCAGACATTCTATTCAGATCCTTCCCATTTAAGTTCTGCAAATCAGGAAAAGTTGTCACCATTTGCCAACAATAACATTGACCCGTAACAATCCAAACTTACTTCAATAAGGGCAAATATATTCTGAAATGGAAAGCATAATATGGTACCTTGCAACTTATTCACAAATCACATAGTTATAATACAAATATAAAATTGAAGAAAACATAAAACTTCCTTTCCAAGCACAAAACTTGGATCCCCATTAGGTGGAGATAAAAATTAACAGTTACATTTTCCAAATCAGCTTCTAAAGCTAATCTTGCATACAAATTGTGAACATCCAACATGCTAAGCGTAACATGTTGTTCTAAGACTAGTAATCCAACAGCAAATAATCATCTCTATGACAAACTGCATGAACATGAGAACATCAAACATGATAAGTGTAGTGTTTGTAAGATGTTACTTTAAGTCCAGTAATCACAAATAATCATCTCAACCAACAATTACTACCTTATCATGCAGAAAAAGGTGAGCGTCCTCATTAGAACCTTTCTATGAATCTCAAATAGTTTTGAGACCCAAGTACTTGAGCATGTAAAAAAAGATAGAAATAGAAAACTCCTACCTATATCAGTAAGATGACGAAAGGAAACCCTACAGTTACTATTGCCAAGAAACAGTGGTGGTGGTGGAATTGCAACTATTGTACTCACTAAAAGTACAGTATAGCAGAACTAACATTTTCTCCCCAGTTTAGGAAACCTAGAGTTAAAACAAAGAAGATGTTAACAAACATCATTTTCCAGAATATGAATAAAGATCATTACCTGTCCATTGAAAAGCCCATGATGCATTTCAATGGAGTTTCCAGCAATAACCAATTGAACAATTTCAGCAGCAATACTTTGTTCCTGATAAACACAGTTGAATAATCACGCAAGAATAGATTCTTGGACAGAGATCAGGAAAGTAATTATGTAAAAAAGGAAAAATTATGGCATATAGACCTTCTCATCTCCAAGATGCCCAGTTATATGATCAACAAAAAGTTGATACTGAAGAGGATTAGAGGAACTTCCCCCGAGCCTCAATCCAGAAACAAAAACAACATATTTATCTTCACCTGTTTAACTCAACACAGAAGATTCTGAATGAGATACATCAATGGTTTCCATGTAAATCAATTAATTAAGTATACTACATTTTCCAGGATAAAGTTGCCCAGATAGCCATGCTGGCAAAAGTTTTTTGTTGCTTTATTCAATGAGAAGTAGAACACCTAAATGCAAACTACACATAACTTCCTACACTTCCCTTTCAGAGATCGGCAGAATCAATTTGAAGTTTTAACAAGCTTGTTAACAGACTGACCAGCATGATGATGTAAGCAAAAGATTACCACATGAGGTATATGTTAGATTCACAAAATCTTCCAACTTTCCTATGAGATTTTCATCAGAAGTTATAAGGGTTATGACCAAGGTCATTACTCCAAAAGGTTCCAAAATCCAAAAGACAGCATAGCAATACATGAACATAGAACAGCCAGGAGACAACATGATAGTAATCCATGACCAGAGAGTCGACAGAAAAAGTAACCAGAAAAGTATGCAAGTTAATTCACCTGTTTTGATTGGCCGCTCCACCTGGTGGGGTAGGCCAGCTTCCAGGACATCTTCAACCAAAAATGAACCAGCACCAGCTTCTTTTCCATGAAAAGCAGCCACAACCCCTACACACACCCATTCACATTTTTAAGTGGATGCTTGCATGCTTTAGCTCACATTTCATTCAGAATGAAAATAACAAGTGCAGAAAGACATATAAAATAGAATGCTTAAAGAGCCAGAATGGTCTGGCCTGGTTGGCTCTTTGATTGCAAGTTTGCCATAGATTAGCATAGGTTATACAAGAAAATCAGCATGGTCAAGATCAGATAAAACCCTCATCAAGAATCAGTTACAACTAGCCAAAACTGGTTAAGTTCTGACAATGCCAAGGAAAGAATGGTTGCCGACAGTGTCACCCAAATCAGTAAGATAAAACAAATTGAATTTGAAGGAGAGTAAAGAGTTGGTCATAAATTGTGTAAATAATCAAAACCCAAAATGTCCAATTTTATTTAATAATGGTTTGATTATTAGATCACAAGCAAGTTGTTCACCGTAAGCAAACAGCAGAAAATGAAATTGAGCTGCTGATACAAACCTGTCACATATACAGAGGGTAAAACAGCATCTCCAACTACTTTAACTCTCCCATACTCATCTTCCAAAACTAGCTGATCGTCAGGATGCATAAAGTTATGAGGTTGAACAAGTGGGGTTGAAGATCTCTGTAAGCAGCACAATATGTAATTAATATCTTAAAGAAAATAAATAGGCAGAAGTAAGAGAAAGAAATAAAGGGAAGGATCAATGACAAGACATTGATTAGCAATGTCCTTACCTCCTTAGAGTACTCATCAAGAATTGAAGGTTTTAGCTTCATGTGCTTGTAGAGGGTCCCAACAATAACGCATTCTTTGCCTTCTTCCAGTCCTAGGACAGTACAAACTGCAACAACCAAAAGTCATGGTTAGTTTAGTGCTAATCCATGGCATAGGAACATTTTAAACTCCAAATGTGTACAAGATCCTAAATTCCCGCACTTTTCTACATCTTGGTTCTCATAAACAAGATGAAGCTAAGGGCACAGAAATTAAGTAAAGTACTCTTCCTTTTTTTTTCTCTTTTTCTCCATGTTTTGGTTTGGGGAGACGAGTTAGGACCATTGCCCATTAACCAGCAATCCGGAGTACCATAAAGGAAGCACTAAGAAGGCAAGTTAAAGCAGTACAGCAATATATAAAGCAGTACCATAGAAACCAGTGAATATTTCAAAAGAAAATCAAAAGCCTAACCCTAAACAGCTAAATGAAAAGTGAAGGGAAAAGAAAAAACGAAAAAAAAAAAAAAACACACACAAAAGAAAACAATGCTTTGTGGAAGTTGAGCATAGGAAATAACTTGGATAAACAAATTCTTCAGAAAGTACAAGAAGAATTACCAGGTAGATGGGGTTTCCAATTTGGAAGAAGCGAGTAAAGAAGAGATTTCATCAAGGAGAGCCTAGTGAAGTATATATGGCTGTACTGCTGCCCCTTATAAATCTCGTTCTGAATGTCAAAATTCCCATCCTATAAATTCTCAAGAAACCAGAAAAGATGGGAAAAAAGGCCAAAAAAAAAATGACGTGAGAAACTGTCGTGAAAACAAAAAAAAAAAAAAAAACAATCTTCCATACAAGGAACTGCAGAAAGGCAAGATTAACCGAATCCAATACTGCATAGCTCAATGAATATAATAACAAATAATGAACACAATTTTAAGGATTTACCAAGGATTCATAGAGAGACTGTTTTCTCCGTAGGATTCCGGTCTCAGAGTCCACCTTCATGGCTTCCATTGGCGGGAAAGAACTGCAAGGACCGAAGAAGAAAAGGCCAAAAAATGCACGTATGCAAACTATAATTAATTATTGATTTCCAGGAAAACAATATCACAAAGGGGATGTAGCTCAAACGGTAGAGCGCTCGCTTTGCATGCGAGAGGCACGGGGTTCGATACCCCGCATCTCCAAACAAAAATTATTGTTCCCCAATTCCATTTTCTCTCTTACTCTTCTTTTTCTTTTTTTTTTTTGGTTTTTCTCTTTTTTCCCCTTCACAAATTGAAAATATCCATTTCCACTTAGTTTCAGCGAAGTCTCTTCCAGCCGCCACTGCACCCCTCGGCTCATCTACCAGTGCTTATCTCATCGTACTGACATATTCATTGCTTGCTTTGGTCTTCATTTTCTGTTTTTGTTAAGTCCAGTCCAAACAGTAGAAATTTTGGTTTTGTAAAAGCTTTCCTATTCGAAGAAGAATTAGTAATGGAGAACTCGAGATTTCCTTTTTCAAAAAAGAAACAAGGCTCGTCATTTGATTACCAGAAGCTCGATTCCGAATCTCCGAGATCGATGAACGGAGATTTCTCCTTCGGGGGTAGCAACGATAGGAGATACGCATTCTCACGGCAATCCTCTTTTCAACAAGCGTCGGCTGGTGCTGAACCTCACACACCTATCTCTGTGTTTCCCGATGATTCTACTAAACCTTTTCTTACGCGTACAGTTTCCAGTATTGATATACCTCCTAATTTGTACTCCTATGAGAAAATCGATCTTGTTTCAGAAGAATCTAGAGGTTTAGACAATAACTTGTCGATTTTCTCATTCATTTCGTTGCTTTATAGAGGTGTGAGATTAGGGAATAAGCAGATGAAGAAATTGTCCATGCTCATATGGCTCAACGTGGCTTATTCTACTGCTGAATTGGTTATAGGAATTTTCTCTGGTCGAGTAGGTATGAGACTTTAATGCTTACTGGTGTATTTGGCTAGTCTGATGTTACGAACTTTGGTAGCCTTTGGAAAAGTGTTTTAAGTTACATTTGTTTTGCTAGCTGTAATCTTTTACATTTAGATGCTATAATCAGATTTGTCGGGAAAGGAAGGATTTAGGTCTGTTGCATGAATACTCCCTTGTGTTCCTCCTCTGTCCGAATATATTACTTAATGATCAGCGGCCACATTAATATGCAACATATTAAGTAATTTACAGAAAAGAAAAATGAAAAAAAAAAAGAAAGAAAGGATTTTGTCAGACATATGTTTCTACTTATAAAAAATTGTGATATACTTGGTGAGCTTTTGTTGCTCGTCTGATTTCAGGTTTGGTGTCTGACGCATTTCATTTGACGTTTGGTTGTGGAATCCTGACATTTTCATTGTTTGCAATGGCTACTTCTCGTAAAAAATCCGATCGCTGCTATACATATGGGTAAGAATTTTCATTATGATCAATAACAACTTTAGTTGAACTTTCACAAAATTTTTACAAAGGCCTCGTTTTATTATTTTTATTTAGAAGGAAATGCACATCATCTTCTAGTTTGGTTATCTTAAGTCATCTATAAGTTCTACACAATCACATTCACAGGGCAATTGATACTGTCTATCAGGTACAAGAGGCTGGAGGTTTTATCTGCTTTTACCAATGCTGTAAGTATTGGAATCCAGTTCCGTTTTACCATTTTTGGGGCTTTTCAAAGTGATACTTGTAAAGGCATATATGAGTTACATTTGTGCTACTAGTTTATCATGTCTATTAAGTTTGCTATGCTTTCCTCCTTGAAGTTCCATCCCACTTACTCGGAGGATGACCCAAAGAAATCTTGAGAGGGCTGAGCTACAATACAAATCAATCAAATTGGGTGTAAGGGTAGGAAAGTAAAAAGGTAAAAGAGAGGATCAAATGTAAGTGCAAAAGGAGCCCATTGTCACATTCCTAGGTTCAGAGTTCAACTTAGGAGAGGCATTTCCTCTGTATCCTGTGAATGATTAAAATCTTGTTAAAGTTGTTACTGGTGGAAAAATGAAATAGATTTGCTTTTGGAATTTCTCACTGACCTCATTATTTGGCGGATCTCATGTGAAATTTCTTCGCCAAGCAAATGCAGAATAGCATTTCCATTCAAGAGACATGGTGGCTTTTTAAACATTTCTAAAATTGTTCTTTTATATGAAACTGAAGGGAGAAACAAGAAACAACACATATAATGAGAAGAACTAAACATACACTAAATAACAGTCCTGTCTTTAAGGTGCATGCTTAATGACTTGGCATCACATGATTGTTAACTATTTGTGGTTTAGAGACTCTCTTGGCATCTATGGGTTAACATGGCAATGTTTTCTTTGTGTTCCTGGTGTAGACAGCTGTTTCTTTTGTTTATGTCATTCTCCTTAGCAGTGGAAGCGCTTCACGCCTTTATACAGGATGAATCTGAGCACAAGTAAGTTGTTGGGTTGAGGATGAACCTTTGTGATATTTAATTCATGTTGTTGTCTCATGAATGAATACGGCTGCTTCATGACACCCACTCCCACTCCCACTTGCCACATGCACACGCGCACACACACACCAAGAAAAGAAACAGAAGGGAAGTGTTTCTGTGTCTTTGTCAATAAATATACACTACTTATTTTTGTATTTTTTTCTACATTTCTGGCACCCTTTGATCAGTTATTTCTTCTTATGGAAACAATTGTACAATTTTCATCAGTCACAGAATGCACACCTTGCTTTAATTTGTCAATATGTAGCTATTTAATTAAATTCACAAAAGAGGGGCAAAATAGCAAAGAAAAGTATGGTTGATTGTTGCTTCCCAAGAATGAATTACTGTGAGGTCCAGAACTGTTTGATGTTTTAATTTAAAAGTAGTCTCTTGCTTAAGGTTTTAGAACTATTGATCTAAACATGATGAGACTTCTGATCTTTGATATGTATAATTCTTAGGCATTACTTGATAGTCTCGGCCGTTACAAATTTGCTGGTGAATCTCATTGGTGTCTGGTTCTTTAGGAATTATGCACGCATTAATCTTGGTAAGTCTGTTATAACTTGGAAGCAGTATTTGCTCTTAAATTGCTCAATGCCTCCAGTTGTTCACATATATGTAGGTAACCTAGCCTTGTATGAATAGTGATTCAATGTATAGCTCTAGAGGTTCTTATATGAATGTCTGGTTTCAGTTTACAGAAATGCTGAAGATATGAATTACCACTCAGTTTGCCTTCATGTGCTTGCTGATTCAATTCGTAGGTATGAGATGGTACTGTGTGTATAATGATACTTCTTGTCATGTTGTTTTCTCGTTCACATATCTTAAGCTTTTATGCATCAATTGTTTCTCAGTGCAGGTTTAATTCTGGCATCCTGGTTGTTGGCCCTCGGGTACATTTTTCTTTATCCTTAGTTAAGAGATACACATTCTCCAAGTATAGCTATATCATCTGAAATGTTTGTTGTTCCCAGGGTTAACAATGCTGAAGTATTATGTTTGGGGCTAGTTTCTGTTACAGTTTTTATGCTTGTCATGCCTCTCTTTAAAGCTACTGGTGGCATCCTGCTTCAGATGGCACCTCCCAGCATCCCATCTTCGGCCTTGAGCAAATGCTTTAGACAGGTAGTTCTGTCTGTCTCTGCTTCTGTATTCTTCTACCATTTACAATAGAAATATTTACCTGATGAAGATGGAAAGTTTTAGTTGACAATTTATGGGTTGTTTTGTTATTTCTTGTTAATACTCGTTTCTGCTTGAATTTTTAGGTTGCCTCGCATGAAGATGTTTCAGAAATTTCTCAAGCTCGTTTTTGGGAAATGGTGCCAGGTCATGTGATTGGTTCCATTTCACTACAGGTAACTGTGACGGGGGGAATTACCCATGCCAAACTAATATGAATACCTGAACCTTACATGTCAGGATCATTGTTCTTTCGATTAGGTTATGTGGGTTTTTGACACACCCAATTCTTTTCTTGTTGATCACTGTCTCTAGGTGAAGAAGGGAATTGATGAACGCCCTATGCTCCAGTATGTTCATAATTTGTATCGTGAGCTGGGGGTACAGGACTTAACAGTACAAATTGAGAACATCTAATAAGTGGTATTATTTGACTGGATCTGGTGATGAAGCTCTCTTCTTCCGTGGCACCCTTTCATTGACCTTGTACTGCACACATTGGCCTAGTGAATTTTAGTAGAAATAGAATCAGAAATAGACATTTTATATCAAATTAAAGGCAGAGTATCTTTGTATAGTAATTTAGAGTCTATTCTCTTAAAGACTAAAATTTTGCATCATACATTGTATTGCATGATATTGTAATTTAATGCATTGTTAATTAATTATCTAAAATGAATTTGATCTTCCTAATGCATATTGATCCATTATCTGAAGTGTTCGATTTTCCTATTTCAATTACTGATTATTGGATTTTGAAATGGAACTAGAGAAAATGTCATGTAGGGATGATCTTCCACTACGGGCTATGGGAAGTCTGGTTAATTGCAAATTTATATCAGTTGGGAGCGCTTTTATGGCGCTATTGTATTTCAGCCCCTTTGTTTCTCGTGTTGATGGTCTTCCGACTAAACCATCCCTTATTAGTGCTGCAGAAGTACTCCATAAATTTTCCCTTCTAAGTATAATAGTAGCACATTTTACGGGCTAGTGACATGCTTCACAGGAGTTGAGAATAGCAGGCACTATGAGCATGGTGCTTAAAACCATTTATGTATTTTTTCAAAGGAAAACACGGCAATTACTGACTCTCATATTCTACCAAATTGCATAGTTGAGCACAAAAACCATCAAGGTTAAATTTACACTCCTTGCCGTCCAATTGAAATCTACATTTGGGAGAATCTGCCAGGCACTGGAAAGAGATACCTTCATAGGGTAGAGCACAATTGCAGCAGGGGGGGATTTTGTGTGTCTTCCTAACCATTGTTAAGGGATGAGGGTGACCTTGAAAATCAAAGCTCGCTCCGAACTTAATGAGCTGATATTCATCCACATTGGAAATGCACCCGGGGTGGAAGGCATTGTTGCAATCTGCACAACAATAGAACCAGCAGTTTTCTTTGTTCAGATTTTCCTTACAAATTTCACAGTGGGCAAGATCGGAATCACCTTGAGTGGTGAAATAGGTCAGTTTAACTGCATGACTATCATAACTCTGCTTAACGAAGTAGAGCGGGAATGAAATGCAAAGAATGTCCAGATTAAAACCACAAGAGACACATCCATACATGACTCCAGAGCAAGATTTTCCACAAGCATTGCAGCTGAGATTTCCGGGTTCTTGGTTAAGAGCCAAGGGATGCTGATGCCCCCCGTGCACGACAGTATCCGTGAGCAAACTGCAGAACAGATCCAGATAAAAGTCACACGAAGCACAATGGTAGGCGAAACCATTACTAGTGGCTTGGCAGGCATTGCACAAGAACAAGTCAGCGAACTCATTAGTTGCCTTCTGGAGGAGGATAAGAGGGTGGTCGTTATGAAATGGATGCTGTATTTGACTTGGTAATTTAGCACAATATTTGTGGATGAACAGTTTGCAATCCAGACAACTGAGACACGAAGCAGCTGCAATAGGCCTTATGCAAACTTCACATATTTCATCATCATTTACATCTATTAAGTTCGAAGCTTGCAGTTTCTTGGCACAGCAGATGTCAGCGGAACGCTTTAGAGGATGCTCGTGACTGCTGGAATTGACCTCTGATCCAGGAGCATATTTGTTCCCCGAGACGCTGATCTGCTTGACGACATGAGTTACCAGATCAACTGAGTCGTCTGGAACTGGGAAATGGATAGAATGCTTAGAACGATCTTCTTCAGATTGAATCGAGGACGTGGTGATCAAAGTACCAGTTGCGGAAATGGGTTACTCAGAAGCAATTACGTTAATGTCTGTATTTTCGAGCTCCCCTTGGCCCTGTCAAACAATTATAGACAACAAATTGAAAACCCCTACCCCGATAAATGGAGTGGAAATCTTCAAACTTTGAAGCGGCATTTATTATTTTTATTTTACTGAACCAGCTTGATCTAGTCAACTGCTGCTGATCAAGAAGCCCATCTCATGCACACTTGTTTAAAGTGAAATAGCTGCGTAGACATGAAAATAGCACAACATCTGTCCTTAGATTAAATATATTCCCACAACAGAGATGGTGGGAGTGCTACAACAGAGATGGTGGGAGTGCTGTTCTGGTAAGCAAAACAAAACAGGAATACAACATCCCCCTGTTTATTAGGCACTTTTTATGTTAAAACACACGTACCATGTTGAACCAAGCTTAGGAGTCCCTATTAGATTATTGGTATACACACATTCTTGTTCTTATGCACTATGTACATATGATTTTTGCAGGTTCACTTCTATCTAATAAACTTGAAGCAGAAAGACACCCCGCACCAGTGCCAACAAGGTATCCTATTACATTATCTCAGCTCATTCTTGAATGGAAATAACATATTTTTCTTATTCAAGCGCTTACACTAGCTCATCTCTTTTTTCCTTTTTCTTCTTTTTTTTTTTTTTTGTTTCTTTAGTTGCCAAATGGGATGAAAATCAAGAAGTAGGATCAGGTTTGTTGGAAAGTTGACTGTTCACAAAGTCCACAACCGACAGGCGCTGCACAGAGAAAAGTGTAAATAAAATTAGTACCCGAATCAACATTTTAAAAAACACCCAAGCATAAATGACCAATTACCAATCATTTACCTTCTGCTCTAAACCAATATCATCTTCAGGATTTATTTTTGAAGATTCCAGAAGTTTTATGGCTTCTTCAAATCCACTGACAGCTGCAGCCTCATTCCCAAGATTTCTATCCACATCCGCAACTTTTGCAAGAGAAACAGCAATGTCTATGGTCTGATAACATAAAGATTTCAAGGATAATTAGATAAACCAAGAAGCACACACGAGTAAATTCTTTTGCTGCTTAATGATTTGTATCAAATTATGAGTCATTTGCACCACCGAAATGATTAGGTATATTCCAAGTGCTAACTATTTATGAGACTAATAATTACACTACATGCATAAAAATGGTGGGGAAGGGGTTACTGCAATTTCCATCAACTCTTTAATGAACTTAATCATACCCCTACTCCACATTTACTTCTTTTCTCTTATACTGATTTACAAGATATCCTCGCATATAGTTCCAAAAATGATGCAACCATAACTTGAAAAGGAAAAGACAGACCTGAGGATGTAGTAACAGGACAATCCAGGTAAAACAATCATAATATCCTACTCAATTCCTTTACGGGTTTAAAAAAAAAAAAAAAGAAACCAATCAGCACTAAGCCAACCCGACCTGAAAATGCTGAGTGGTTTTCATCACCGGATTCACCATTAGCATCAACATTCAAACAACTAACGAAAATACTAATCTTTCATTGGCATGTATAGACACACAACCATGTTCAAAAAGGATATTGAGGAACACTTAGTTCTCTGCAGTCAAGATTTCAGCAAATACCATTTCCTCCATCGTGTCTTTATCTTTAATCAAACGGAACTCCATTTTAGAGGTCAGGTATGAACCCTTTCTAAATCAAAAGTACTCTAGGAAAGCAAAGTAGTAAATTGTCAGATGGCAAATGTCAAAATCAAGATAAATGGAGGAAAACTTGATTAGTTCAAAAGGAGAATGTCATTTCAAAATCCTACACTTGACATAAACATCAATAATAACTTCCGATAACAATTCTTTAAATTATATGTGCCAAGCATCAAAAGGCGAATATCAAACCATTTCACTTGTAAAGGAACTTCAAGAAAATGAAGCACTTCACAAAGCAATCACGTGTATCCAATTCAGATTGATCTTTGAATTAGAAACTAGTTAATACAGTCCACTGAGTATTTTGTACTCATCAAAACCAACGTGTGTGAAGCAAATAAGAGAAATATGAAGGACAGGAAGTATTAGTTACATAAGCCCCAAACATACTTTCAAGCTGTATCTTTTGCAGTACCAGTTCTCATGTTGCTATAACTGTTTGCAAGAAAATGTTTCCTAACCTGAGATGAAACACTAGAGTCATGCTTGATGGCATTGCGGCGAACATCCAAAGCTTGAGAGTAGTGAGATCTTGCAGCTTGAAGGTCCCCTTCATAATATTTAAGATCTCCAATCTTATTTTGTGAAACAGAGAGTGTATGTGTGATCTGCACAAGAAAATATATGAAAGTAGAAATAAATAAAGCATCAATTGCATACACTAACTTAGAAAATGACAATCAAACAAGTTAACTAACATTTACAGGTACACTTTTACACTAAACCATGGTAGAGGTTACCTCCAGATCCTCATAAGGCACTTTGGAAAGGAAACAAACACTCTCCTCAAAATAAGCGATTGCAGAAGCAGTATCTCCTGTTGCTCTACTGTAATTTTGAGATTGTGTAAATATCTATTTCTAAATATTCATAAAATAATCAATTATTGTTTAAAATATCCCTGATAGAACATGCAAGAGATAGGACATACCAGCAATCACCAAGCATACCAAGAACAGCTCCCAACTGTGAGCACAATTCATGTGTGTTCCCTAATCTTTCCAACTGCTCTCTAATGTCATCAGCACATAGATTTAGTCTTGATTTTGCACTTTCAATGTTCTTTCCACGAAATGCCTACATATAAAACACAAATGTGTCAATAGAAACTGCAAGAAATAGAACCATAAACAGATAAATAAAGATGATAAAGGATATCCAAAATAGTAGAAACAGGATCTCCCACAAAAAATAGATTGTTCAAGGCATCATGTTTGACAACTTACCCTCATTGCCTGTTGCACCAAGAAAGAACCTCTTTCCAAGGACACATCCTCATATATGACATTTTTATTCTCACCTTCTTCTTTCTCTTGGTCAGTATTTACTTGTGACCTCTTTATCCTTGCATGGCCTTCAATAAAGCGATCAACAACACTCTGAAGATTTGTGTCAGGTTCTATCTTGTCAATGTCAGCACCACATAGGGGACAATCCTTGAAGTGTGATATGCATGCCCTGATTTTTGAAAAAGAATCATGAATCCAAAAGCACAAGAATCCATCCAACACAAGCAAGTGCAGTTAGTATTCATCCAACAAGGACGTAAAGTTAAAATATTTGCTTACTTGCAATAGACATGGGAACAGGGCACACATTTGCTACACTCAAAAAGAAGTGCTTGACATATTACGCAGCTAAGAGGACCCAATTTAAATGTCTGGGTATCATATCCAAAGGGACACTTAGGAGAAATGCTGGCAGATTCAACAGACTCTTGATTCAGCTTGCCCTCATGCCCTGCTTGCTGCTTATTCTGATTTTCTCCAGATTTCTTACCAGATGCATCCTCTGGACGAGCAGCCTTTACAAATGGACAAACAGGTGTCATCTTCCTCAGCCTCTGTGAATGGAGCACAAAGAAGACTTAATCCAAAAAGAAATATCTACAAGACTACCATAAATCCCTTGTAATAAATGAAAAGAAAACGGTCCAAATTCAATAGAATGCTCAGAGAAAAGTACTAGATGGGGAGTATATAAGGCATTCACATTAGATACTGAATGGCAGAAGTAAATCATAGGCCCTTCCAACTATACAGCCCTGGAAATAATCAGTTCCCAAATTGACAAGAAAATTCAGGTTACTAAATATTATACTGCAAGAAGCCTTGCTGTCTAATTCCAGAAGACAATCAAAACGCTGGTCCAAGAACCTCACAAGAAATAGAAGAATAAGACAGAGCAGTAACATGCAAACTGTGAACATACTTCCTACAAGAAATCAAGTAGTTGCTTACTAATAACTTCATATATATACATTATTAAAGGCAAACATTTTAACACTACTAACAGGAAGGATTCAGGGAAAAAGGACACTGGATCTGGAAAACATTATAAGAAATAGAAAGGGGAATGGTATAATATTAAAAAAAAAAAAAAAAAAAAAACCTTATCCTCTTCTGCCAATAAGAGAAACTTTGATGAACATCCTCATAAAAATAGAATAGATCCTAAAGAGTTCCAGAGCAACACAAACATAATGACTCCATTCAGCTTAGTTCATAATAAGCTTTAGATGACTTCATAAGTTCACAAGTCTAGTTCACATTCTTAGTCACCATTTAAGCATCGACAACCAAAGTTCTCATCTTGTAAGTCAATGTTAGAGGATAATTAACTAGTTTCCATTTGAAACTCATCTATTAGCTAAAGCCTAAAGGATCAGAGGTAAAAGATGAACACCATTCTCTTTGGCATCAAATGTAAAAATCTTAGCCTTTGCCCGGATCATGACTCAATACTACTCTAGGGCTCACATATTCAATAGCCTCCAACCCTGTTGATTAACATTGTTATCAATTATCTTCTCTTTCCAATGTGAATATTGAGAAAGTTGCCCGCTTCAATCATCAGAATTAAAAAGAAATTTTAACTCAGGCAAACAAATTTCTTATCCGACAATTTTGTCAAGAATTTCACACAACAGTAAAGCAAAGAAAAGAATTCGTAACCTAATATCCATTTATCAACAGAAATCACTGAATAAAAAATGAGATAGGGATCAGCACGGGTTTATCACAATAAAGATTTCACATTAAAACTCACATGAATAAAATCAAGATAAAAATGAAAAGGGCCACAGAGAATATGCTCCTAAAACGGGGTAAAAAAAAAAAAGCCCAAATCAAAAGGGTCAAGAACCTTAAAGATGCCAAAAAAAAAAAAAAAAAATTAAAGAAGATTTTGTCCAGTAAACCAGCAGAAGGTAGTTCGCATAAAGACCACATAATAATACCATACCGTAAATATAGTTGGCACAGAAGGGTTGAGAGGAGAAAATTGAGGAACGACGCCAATGGAGAGAAGGAAAGGGATGAGCTTTGGGAAGTATAGAAGGAAGTGAAAATCAAGATGTGTTTGACAGGACAATACACAACAGCTCGTCAGCCTTTAGATTTTTTTGGAAAAGTTTTATTGTATAATTATATTAATTATTTACGTTTTCAAGATTTAATTTTAATTTTTTTTTTTGCTAAATTAATTTTTTTTTTAATATTTAGCAAAGAAAAAAAATTTAAAATTCATTTTTTAAAAAATAAAATATTTGATCTCATAACTATTTATTTTAAAATGAGTTTTTTAACTAAATTTTTTTAATTTTCTAACATTCTAAATCACACGTCCTAAAAAAAGGAGGGTATAAAATATTAAAAATACCTTAAAAAAATAAAGTCTGTCTAGATCACTTGTTTTAGAGTGCCGAAAAAAAATTTGCTAAAAAGTTTAAAAATTTAAATTTAAGATTTAAGCTCTTTTTAGACTGGATTTTTTTTCAAAATTTAGCTCAAATTAAAAAAAATAATAATAATAATAAATTGTGCTTATTTGAACACCACTTGACATGCTACTATTTATGTTTGTCCAAGTGGCAAAAAAATAAATAAAATATTCAATATATATATATATATATATATATAATTATATAATTTAAATAATAATATCATAATTACATTAATAAAATATATTATTTTTGTCCTCCACTTACTAAACAACTTCTTAATTAATGAGTAATCTAAAAAAAAAAAAAAAAAATTCAATCCAAAAACGATTAAATTTTTTATTTTTAAAGATTTAAATATAAGTTTCGCGAAAATATAAATAGTTATAACTAGGAAATTTTCCATTTCTTTTCCCAACCTCTATTTTGTTATTTCCTATGTTAAGCGGTAAAAAGTTAATTTTACCTCCGTTTCTTTGGTTTCTTCTTTTCCCCTTTTATATTTAAATTTTGAAGAAAAATTAGACATATATTTTAATTTTAATATATTTTGATTAAAAAAGCG
>JAXGGT010000094.1:11442901-11455460 GCA_035583425.1 Marsdenia floribunda | reverse complement strand
CTCACTCTCTATCTGGGGTGTTCATTAAAAAAAAAAAAAAATCTTTTCTCTTCTCTTTGGGAGGGAGATTAGTATTAGTATCAGTACTTTTTTTTCTCCAGTTATTTTTGAATTCTTGATGAGAGTTAAGTCTTGCAGTTTCTTCATGATTTAAGGTGAGATCAAGAGAGTTGCTGCTGTGCAGAGAATTAAAGAGTCTTCCTTTGGCCACACACTACATCTATCATCTATATATGCATATATATATATATATATATGTGTGTGTGGACAAATTTAGCCATACATGAGGATCAGAAAGCATTTTCCTCCTTCATCATCATCTTTCTCCTCACTGCCTCTGTCAGATCCCCAACTGATCAACCGCTCATCACTGTTGGTGGTGGTGCAACCACAGTACCCCCATGTCAATAATCTTCATGAGGAGGCTAAAACAAGAACCAATCGCGACCGCCGCCTCTCCTCCGATACTCATAATCATCATCAACCCCCAATTCACCACCATACGGCCACAAGTCAAAAAACGGTGATCGGAACTGAAATTCCAGCATTGGTTTGCGCTCGTGATAATAACAATAGCACTACTACCATCACTCAACAGCGGGTGGAGCACAAGGTTTGGTTTTCTTGTTTTGATTACTCGGTTATCTTCTTCTTACATAATAATCGCTAGAGTGCGCGAGGGATTGCAGTACAAAACTGCACCGAATTGATTTTCAATGCGAGTATTATATATATATATATGACGGTCAGTACTACCACCAGTAGTACTGTTTAGTGTTTGGTTTTTGCATATCCCCGTTATGATATGATAAATCTGCATCCGGAATGTGATCTGTTGTTAGGTGCAACCATGATTCAGGGAAGCTATATATGTATGTGCTTGCTTTTTTTCCATTTTTGCAGGAGATGATTATTAAGGATGAGAGATGGAAAACAGAAGAAGAGATGAAGATTAGTAATGATATCAGGTAAGAAAAAAAAAAAGAAAAGTTACTCGCTTAACGTTCTTCCATGAATTCTTCTTGTAGTTAAAAAGGTAAAAATTAAAGGAGAGAGACGCTCTCTCGTAGATCTTGATTTAAACCAAACCACTTAAATAAATAAATAAATACTCAAAAACTGTGAGTGCGGAAACACTGTTTAGTGTGTTTTTATATCAGCTTTGGCTAGCCACCATAACTTCCCATCCCATCCCATCGCCATCTAATCTTTAATCTGTCTGTATTTTTCTCTAGTCCCTTTTCCTTGTTTTATCTTTTCCTTTTAATCTCCTCATCTATGATATATATATACACATACATACATACATACATACATATATATATATATATATGTTGGCAAAACAAAAAATGCCCATGTGGTGCATGTTAGCTTATATATGATACTGGTCCCCAGCAACAATGCATCGCTTATTCTACATGTTGCACTGTGAGTAGTTGTTAGCTTGTTATTTCCGGGCTGAAATGTTCTGTCTGCTTCTTGATTTTGCTGAGATTAATTTCACAGGAAAGAATCTATCTCCAGTGCAGGAGTTGATGTGCAATTTCCTCAGTCGACTTATTCTTTTTCTTGTCAAGGTAAATATTTGACTTTAATTTGCTGCATACATACATGTATATATATATATGTATATATGTAAATAGAGAGAGAGAGAGAGAGAGAGAGTTTGTATATTCGTACATGTCATCAGAATTAGCCAAGAAATATCTGCTTATGATTCTTCTTATCTTGTCCATGCACTTTCACTTTGTATATATATGTAGCTTTAGATAAGTGGGGTGAAGGAGATAGAATAGTTCCACCCAAGAAGAGAAAAGGAAGCTTTGCGAGATCAATGGGTACTACTAGCAAAGAGATGATAAAACCAAAAATGAAGTCCAAGACGAACAAAAAATGTCTGCAACAAAACGGTGATCATGACGTGGAAGGTCGACCTCGTGAGAAGAAAGCAACTCATTATAAAGAGGGTACTACTGTAGTTGATACCAAGAACAGTACGACTAGCTCCTCCACAAAGAAGAGCAAGAGAGGAAGCGTTATAATGGAGGGATCCCGGTGCAGTCGCGTTAATGGAAGAGGATGGAGGTGTTGCCAACAGACCCTAGTAGGATACTCTCTGTGTGAGCATCATTTAGGTAAAGGAAGGCTCAGAAGCATGACCAGTGTTCGCAACCGTGCCAGTGCCATGGCTCGCGATAACATTACCACTAGTACTACTGCAGCACTACAGCAGCAAGAAGATGACGGCCATCAAACTCCACCAAACAAAGAGATCGTGATAACAAAATCTTCATCGACGACTTCCACCTATGAGGATGATCATAACAATAATATTAACATGGTTGCTCCCGAGGAAGATGAAAAGAAAAACCCATTAATTAGGATGTCAAAAAAAAAGAGGAAGATCATGAAGATTGGTTCTGTGAAAGCTAGATCTATAAGCAGTTTGTTAGGCCAAACAGACAACGCAGGTGCAGCTAATAGAAACAAAAACAGTGCGGGCTAAGGGAGTACTAATCAATGTGTGTTTATTTCATGTACTTCGTTTTAAAAGGGCAGAGAATCATTTGTCTGTTGACTAGCATTACATATTATCATAAATATACATGCCATGCAATTGTTAATATGTGCTGTTTCTTGATCAGAATCTGAGTTACCAATGTCTGTTTCTTCCCACAGTGTCCCCCGACCCACTCCCTTCCATTTTTCCTGCTTATATATCTCGCTTGAAAAGAAATCAAGAAATGGTCACCAGCAATATTATTACAGAAGTTGTCTATGGAGAAAGACTAATATATACATATATTTTCTAGTTAAATTTGGTTAGTTACATATACACACACACATACAAATACATATATATGTATATGTGTCTGTATATATATATTAGAATTTCTTTCCCGTTAATAGTATGTACTTATAAAGTGTATACATCACTTCTGAGACTCAGAAATCACATGTTTTGCTATTTCAAAAGGGGAAATATAAACAAGTTGGACTTGGAGCCGTAAATTAATTTCACTATATTTTCTGGACGTTGCCCATTAGTATGTCTCGGCACTAAATCAAAAGTTCATTTTTAGAAAGTAATTAATTACCCTCAAATTAGTATATGTCTAAATTCAGAAACATTTGTCATAAATATATTAATACTACTTTTATTCTGTTTGTCGCAAAATACATTTTTTAAAGTTTCTTTTTTGTTTCTTCAAACATTATTTTTCAGTATTTTATGATTTTAATAAAGCATTTAATTACCATATCCATATATATATATATATATAACTCGAATTTACTGCCATGGTTGATGTTACAATTCGTTTAATTATTTATTTATGGTTTTTTTTTTTGGTAATATTCTCAAATTCTTTTATATATATATCTTAATGTCACATTAGATATAAATCCTAAAATCTTCTTTTTCTTCTCTCATATATAACAAGAAAAATTAATTCCAAATAATTAAACACTGAGTGTTGCTGTAAATTCAAATGAATACATACATACATATATATATATATATATATATATAAGAATATTATTCTATTTATCAATAGAGCTAATCAATTCATCCCATCAATAAATTCTTACATTTTTGTGTGTGAAAAAATATATATATATCAAGTGGAGGACCTGGATTCGATTTCACTAGAAAAGTCTTGTGCCGAATTTTAGCCATGTGTTGTAATCTTGGGGTATACCTCCATAGATTTCTTCCGAATTAATCGATAAGGATACTGGGTTACAACATTGCGAAAGTTAATTAGCTGTAATTTATAAAAGTATTTGGAAAATTTAAGAAAGAAGCGGCAAAGGGATTTTTTTTGTTGTAGACGTACTTTTATAGGATTCTTTTTAATTTATATCCTTAAAGAGAGAAAGTAATCATTCTATTTTAGTCTCTTTTTGGTGATGGGGTGTGACCGTGGGGGCTGTTAATTAATAATAATAATAATTATTATTAATTCTGTGTTTATTAGAAGTGCATATCTATAGTTAATAATAAGTAATATCCCTTTTTTAAAAATTTCTTCTCAATATGTCTTGTCTGATGGCTGCTTAACATATATTTTTTCATAAATATATATATATATATATAATATTAAATTACTTTTGGTTAGATTATTTGTGTCAAACCAAACAGGACTTTTAAACATTACTTTTATAACTTATAAACAAAAGGGTTAATTTTATTTTATTATCACCCAATCGCAATTATGGGTTTGCCAAATCAGGTCAGTTAATTGATATCGTACTCATTGTATTAAAAGAAATATTCCGAATTAATAATGAGTATCTAAGCTCACATTTATATTTCATATCATATATTCATATACCTACTAGTAACAGAGTATCATATATATATATATATATATATATCCCTAAACCCCGTCTATGTGGCCCTCTCTTTGTACAAGATTGTTAAGTTCAAGAACTTTTATATACTTTTCTCATGTATATAGGAAGGAGGGGGCCGGACGTGGACTCTGCAGTTTTGATAATGCAGGTATCAATTAAGAACTTTAATTATTCATTAATTATCACCACAACCCTCTCCCTCTCTCTCTCTATATATATATATGTACATTAATATATCATAAGAGTTATAATATCAGTTGCAGAAAAAACGTTTATTCAAAATGATACGGTTTAATTAACAATTAAGGGTCTTAGTCGATTATGACAATGGCTTCATTATTCCGAGGCAGCATGGCTTGGAGGGAGGGATTAATTTGAAAGGTGTATATATATATTATATATATGTGTGTGTATACTAGTACTGTTAATTATGAATCTGGATCTGATTGGAAAATTTAAACTTTGGACTTAGTCCTTTAGAATTATGAGATGACAATATATATATATATATATATGATATGAGACATATGTATAAATATATATACACAAAAGAAGATGAGATGGCCATAGGACTGGTCCAAGCTGTCGCTGACAACCATTTGGAGCAATGAATTATTTTTCTTGATAAGTCTATTCATTAAACCATTTGATTGCTATATATATATATATATATATATATTATATACCTTATATATAGTAGCATTCTTTTTCAATCAACTAGGCCTAATTATTAATTTTCCTCAAGACATTAATTTTCTCTACATCTAATTAAACCCTAAAAGAATATATGTATATATTTATATATATTTATCCAAACCTTTTCTTCTAGCGCGAGACAAATGAGAGTGCTTCTTTTAGCTGTACGTATAATTAACTTCATCATTCATTTATTTAAAGAGAGAGAATAAAAAGAGTAAGGAATGCCGCAAATCCTTTCCTTTTTTAAAGAAAAGGAAAATTCTACACACACACACACATATATATCTGTATACAATATTGGTGTAGGTGTACATAGTTAGGGAAATGCATGCACAGACACACACACACACATATATATATATATATGTATGTATATCGTTTTATTGGGTTAGGATCCTTTTACTATAGCTCCAATGGAACTGCGGCATGGCTTTGAGAAATATTTATGTTGTTAAAATACCGGAGTCATCTTTTAAGTTATGTTATTCTATATATGGATCTGAATTTCAGCGTCCAATTGCATGGGAACGGTTTTTACAGCTTAATGAGCAATAACGTTTAATTAATTCATTTGTTTGTTGCTTGGAAATTAAGCTATATATATATATATACCTCTTTCGATCCCCTTTGTTCAGATTCCTTTTGGACCATACAACAACGTCTCTTTCAGATTCTTTTAGGATAAAAATTTCATGAAACACACAGAGTTATAAATTTTATGATTAATTAAAATGCTGATTTTACCTATATTTTAGGAAAATCCGTGTTATTAACTTGTTGATAATGGTCCTCGCTATGTCAAAATATATATATATATATATATATATTTATCCGTTTTTAATTAAGTACTAATTTACATTTTTTCGTAATATGAATACAGATGTATAGATCGAGTTATTACCATATAATTAGATTTACTCTCTACAATCTATACATATGAATTAATTAGTGTGTGAATAATTGTAATGATTAATTAATCTTTTAAGTAAACCATGCATGCACCTTGAGTGCGTGTGCTCTCCTCATTATGTCTCCATCACTCACGTACGTACGGAAACGTTCCAATAGCTAGGGAAGGTAGCAATTCTTGTAGTCTACAAAATATAAAGGGATCGATGCATGGTTTATAATAACTACTTAATTAAAAATATGTGTGTACTAATTAATTATTATTAGTATAAATTAATTATATAATTATAATTACATTTTTGTGGTCGTTGGCCCTGGAATTGGAATCTGAAGGATGCATGACCTGATTCACAAACCTACCTGTACGTACTAATAACTGTCGTCCATCCACCGATGAAGGGAAAAGAAAGTATAAGTAGGTATAATAAAACTGTGCTGCATGCTGTGATCATGAAAATCTTGAAAACTTAGATCCGCAAACCCTCTCACCAAATTACAATTCGTTCATGCAAAATTATGCAATCCACGAGGACCGCAATAGCAGCAATATGTCTGTATGTATATATATATATATATGGATAGATAGATAATGGCAAGAGAGAGACAGAGAGAGAGAGAGAGATTCGGGATTGGACATCAGAAAGAAAAAGTATGCAAGAGTGAATATTAGATCAAAATTCCGCGCGTGTTGCATCTGCATCAGTGAACAAGAAGAAGATAAGGGAAACTCAACTTTGGGGCTAATACGTATTTGTTTATGATCATCAGGTTAAGTTTTATACATACATATATATATATATATACACGATTAAATAGTGCAGAAAGCTTGGTAGTGATCATGCATGATCAAGGTCAAAAAACACTATATATATGTATATATATCCCTTTATACTCTCTCTCACCTTGACTCAAGTGGACCAAAGGGTACTTAATCAAGTTGGACATAATCCAACAAAGTTTAAATCTGTAACAATCCAAAATAACTCACCAGCTACCAATATATATTTCATTATTATATATATATATAGAGATAATATCTTTTTTAAAAAATAACTCGTCTTATTGTCTGTTTATATATATATATTTCAACATAATATGAACCCGTAATTTTTCATAATTCTAGATAAATTCTTGTCATATATATATATATAATATGAATAAAATTATTATAATTTTGAATCAATTTTAAATTACAGGACTGTTTGACTGAAGCAAGTCCAGTCAACTAGTTTTTATGATACAAAGAGATTTTAATTTAGTTCATGAAATTTTTTATATATATATAAGAAAAAGGAAAATTGTAAATGAAAATACCCCCAGCAGCCCACTGGGAGAGAGGCCGGGTGTTTCAAAAAGGCGAAACAAACACAAATGATTTGGCTGAATAACGTGATTTTGTTTTCACTTATAAATTCTGCAGTTTATGGGTGAATTTAATTATTTAGTGTGGTTTTTTTTAAAAATAATAATAATAATTAATTAATTAATTTAAGGGAGGAGGAAAAATAAATAAATAAAAGGGAAAGTGGTTGAAGTGCACCACGCCACAAGCAAACAAGAGGCATGTACAAAAAGTTATTTGTCCCGGTTGAGGTCCGCACGTGGTTCAAGAAAATGTGGTTAACCTCTCTTTGGACTTTTGGAGGTTACCGGATGGATACCGGGAATCAAAACTCGGTGGATTTTGCCTGCGTCTAAATTATATTTTACTAACATTTAATATATATATATATATATATATATTTTTTTTGATGAATGATATATATATATATATATAAATATATGTGTTATATTAAGTTAAATAGATAGAAGTCAACAATTTACCAAAAAAAAAAAAAAAAAAGAAGTCAACAAAGTAATTCAGTGGGTAACTGTTTTACTTATAATTTAAAAATTAATTCGATACATGTTAAAGGTAAAAGTGTTTTCAAAATTTAAATTTTTTTTTTTTTTGTGGAATTTGAGACATTTTGCCTTTGTCTTATCTCAAATTCATGATATCTCATATTAAAATAAGATTATTACCAATTGAGCTACGTCTTCTCCAAAAAAAAAAAAAAAGAAAAAGAAAAAAAGCATTCATTGCAAAGTTCATTGATAACAGTAGGTAGACTGAGCCCATTACACTATTGGCCCAATTAATTTTTATTATTTTCCGCGTAAAGAAGCGAGCATACCGTGAATGAATCGAGCCCACACTCGTAACCCAATGCTCATTACAATAACCCAGAGATCTCCTAACCCAATATTCGCCACAAAATCCAGTGATACAACACTTAAAATTCGACATATATACAATTGGATATTAGGCAAATTGACATAAATCGAACCCAAATTATGGTCATTTGGTGATATTCGTTCCTAAATTAATTTTTTTGTGATATTGGTTATTGAATTATATTTAAATTATGTGAGATTGGTATAAATAGGTCCTCAATTATGGCCATTTGGTGACACTGGTCCCTAAATTAATTTTTTGGTAATATTGATATCTGAATTATGTTAAATTGTGTGTGATTGATCCTTCCATTAAAAATTTCTGTTATCTTACTGTTAATTTCACACACAAAAAAAGAAAATTCTATGAACATTTTAGTCATTTCACAATAACATTATATAAAACAAAAATATATTATTAATACAAATATATATACATATAATCATTTATCTCATTCTCTTCACTATATATACAAATACATTGGCTTTTTTTTTGTTTTTTGTTTTTTGTTTTTTTTTAAATTAATGGTAGGATAATATAAATTTTTAATAGAAGGACCAATCTCACACAATATAACATAATTTAGGAACTAATGTCGCAAAAAAAAATAATTTAAGGACCAATATCACCAAATAACTATAATTTAGGGACTATTTATGCCAATTTGCCTTAGATATTAACCGTTTTATAGTTAAAAATTCGAAAGTTTAGATCATATCCAATTAACATGTTTATATTTAAATGAGTGTGAATTGTAAATGAGTTGAACCCCTAACACGATTATAATTAGTAAATTTCCAGATAAAAAAATACTATTAATAATTCTTGACGATATTTCAGTACTTTGATATATTACTATACTTATAAAAATAAAATTTTATCTGAATAATTATTCAAAAATATATTTTTTTCCATTTTAAAAAAAAAAAATTCACTTAAAATTAAAATATAATTCTTTTAATATTATGCATTGGGCTAAATAGAGATTAAAAAAAAACAAACAAACAAACAAACAAACCAACCAAAGCTTCTGCATGCAGTGCAGGTGATCCTTCCCCAGCGCTATGGTTTTTACTTTTTAGTTGAGCTGTATCCAATTTATTTACGCATCAAAAATCTTCTTTCCTTCTTTCTTTCTCTCTCTCTCGCTCTCTCTCACACCCACACATACAGACACGTAAACGCACACCAAGGAGACTAGATCTTTGTTCATTTGCGAAATGGGATTTTTACTCAATAGTTCACTCCGTCTTCAGCAGCAGCAGCACCACCACCACCACCTCTCCCCGTCGTGATGCCTTCTACTCTACGTCTCAATTTTGTTCAGCTGAGCAAAATTTTATTTTAATTTTTTCTCAAGGTCTTTCTCTATTTCTCTGTACTTGGGTTCTGTATTATTAGTCCAGCTGTAAATTAATTTTGTTTTTTAATTTCTTCCTTCAGCCTTAGAATAAGCGAAGACCTAATTAGATTTTTCCTGCTGTGGGGACTGCTTAATCAAGCATCTTTTTCCTTTTTTGCTTCCTTTTCAATTTTGAAGAATTGATTTTTTTTTTTTTTTTTTTTTAAGGTCAGAATCTTGATGGCCTTTTGTTCATCTGCGTTTTATTTGTGTTGAGGTTGGGGGTATTGTTTGGTTTACAGAAGCAACAAAAGATTAGGGCTTTTTCATTTAAGGGTTTCTATAATTTCACCAATTAAAAATTAAAGTTTTGGTTATTGTTGTAAAATCCACCCGATAGGTTGATGGGTCTTTCTTTTCTAATTGAGTTGAATTAGGGTTTCGCATGTGTTCTGCAGAAATGAAATCTGGGATTTGTGTATAGGGAGTTTAGCTTTTCTTTAATTGGAGATCATCCAATTTGTACCGTCGCGAGCAACTAAAGCGACAGTTTTGTTTAAATTAGCCCGCAGAATTGGCTTGTTGCTCCCCGGCATATGAAAATGTCTTGTCTTTTTTACTTTATTCAGCTATAAGATAGGGGTTTGTTTTCGGATTTTGGTGGAAGTTGTTATGGAAGACGAGATGCCAAATCCAATGAATCTCGATCTTAATCTGGGACCCATTGATAATTCAAGCGATGAGACTGAGCCGAGGCCCGGACCATATCATCGCGAGGCTATCAACTTGGAGGATTGGTTAGATGGTTCATTTAATAGACTTAGGGACGCTGTAAGACGGAGGCGGTGGAGGTCTGTTTTTAGACAACTTCCAGTTCCTCCTGAGGCGAGGAACATCGCATTAGAATCTATGGGTGTGAGTGGCTTGCAAACTGGAGAGGGTAGTGTTACAGCAGAGGTGAGAACAACTGAGGCTACTAAAATTTGTGATAACAATGATGGCTTTTTAGACGATGGCGCTTTGAGGAAGAAGGATGATGACGAGAAAGCTAATGCTGATGCGGGGAGCTTTTTTGACTGTAATATATGCTTGGACTTGTCTAAGGACCCTGTTGTGACTTGTTGTGGTCATTTGTTTTGTTGGCCTTGCCTCTATAGGTGGTTGCATGTTCACTCAGATGCCAAAGAATGTCCAGTTTGTAAGGGTGAAGTGACAATGAAAAATGTGACTCCAATTTATGGGCGTGGAAAGGGTGCACGACAGCCACCAGAGGATGATTCGAGTGCCAAGATCCCTCATAGGCCCCAAGCACGACGGGTGGAGAGCTGGAGACAAGCTATTCAGAGGACTGCCTTTACGATTCCAATGGAGGAAATGATTCGTCGTCTTAACAATAGGTTTGATCTGTCTCAGGTTCATCCACATGATATCGATGAATCACCGGAGAGAAGCAGCTCATTGCTCAACCGGATCCTGACATCCAGAGGAATGCGTAGAGAACAGAACAATGTGGTACCTCCTGATGATGTGGTTGACTTAACACAGAGCAGCCCTACTAATCTTGAAGCAGGGGAAAGCCACCAAATTTCATCTCTACTGGTTCATAGATCCAACTCTCACAGGGCTGCCAGTATTTCTCCTCTCACATCTACATTGGGTTCTGCTGGGATAGAATCATTCTTCCAGACTCATCCGGTAGAAGGGAATCAGGAGCAAACACTTCCAGTTGATGACAGAGATTCTGTATCAAGCATTGCTGCTGTAATACACTCGGAGAGTCAGACGGTAGACACTGCAGTTGAAATAGATTCTACAGTGGCTTTGTCCACCCTATCTTCTTCCAGAAGGAGAAATGATTCTTCCAGAATATCGGATGTGGATAGTGGAGATTCCCGTGCGCCAAGGAGAAGGCGGCTAAATTGATTGTGATTGATATCGGTTGTTCTAATCTACTTCCAGATTATATAAGCAGCTCTCTTTCTTTTTTTCATTTTTGGTATCAATATCTTGTCATATTAGGAATTTTCTATCTTTATCATTCATCATAAATGGCCATCTATTTGTAGAAATAGTTTTTCTTGAAGTATGCTAAGAGTGGTCCTGAAATGCCCCTCCCCTTAATAAAGGACCTGTTGAAGTTTTGTTGCTTCAGATGATGATTCATGGCCTGAGTTGATTGCCATCCCCCCTCTCTCCCACCTCCACCTCCTCCTCAGGTCCGAGTGAGTGGTAACTGCCTGAATTTGTACATCCGGTATTTGAACAGACTTCAATTGGCTGATTGATTTTGCTTTTAGGAGCAAGTATCCCTTCCGCAAAGTTCACAGTACTTCTGGTTTCATTCTTTCAGTTGATTAGAAAACAAAAGAAGAAGAGGAAACTAACATGTTTGTCTTTGTGGGTATATAGATATGTCATTGTCGTACTGTCCTGTTCTTGAATTGAGGAACTTTCTTTCCTCTTCATAATGTGTAGCAGATGTTCCATGGAAGATTAGATCCGCATCAAATTTTCTGCTGGGGTTTAAGGAAGAAAAGGAAAAAAAAACTTTTTCTTACAACTTTTCCGTCTCATGAAAAATGTCTTCTTCATTTTTCCTTGATGAATCACATTAATATGGACAATACTTTTTTAAAGAATAATTTATGCTAAAAATTTTTCATATTAAATTTTAAGTGGTTGCATATGTATACAATTTGAACTGCAACCTCTCATATTCTTTTTTTTTTTCTCTTCTTAACACTAGTTTGAACCAAGGGAGTGTTAGTGAAACCTCCCATATCTATACTCTCTAATAAAAAATTAAAAAAAAAAAAAATTGCCACCTTTTCTCTTGCTATGGATCAAATCTTCAAGTCTGTGCCTGTGGTGGGTAAATTGTAGAACCCAATTGTCAAATTTTGACTTGTTCAATCTTGATGCATGAAAAATTGGACCCACAGAATGGAGTAAACATTTTCAAGTTTAATGGGCCCCATAATGGATGTTCAATCTACACAATACAAGTAGTAGTATTATGGGCCACTGAGCCC
>JAXGGT010000094.1:11413862-11436669 GCA_035583425.1 Marsdenia floribunda | reverse complement strand
TACTGAAATATAAAAATATATTATATTTATTTTGGAAGAAAAAAGATATTTAAAAATAAATAAACATTATCAAAGTAAGAAAAATATGTTTGATTTATAAATAGTCACCTTTTTCTTTTTCTTTTTTCTTTTTTAAAATCACAGCTCAAAATGACTATTTTACCCTTTTGGTGATCAGTCAACAAAAATTTTGATCGTTGACTATTTATATTAAAGGGTTTTTTGGTAATAAAAGACCAAACATTAAAAAATTATATAATATTTAGGACTAAATATATTGAAAAAAAAAAAATGTTTGGGAGTAAACTTGCCAATCTTCCATTTCAAGAAATAATAGTAAATATATATATCCCTTGGCTTTAGCCGTGTTTTAGGATCAAAAGTTTAGGGTATGGGGAGTTCAAATTTTAAAAGGGAGGCAAATTACACAATCTATGCCTTGTATTGTGTATCTCTCTGTCAAGGGTATACTCATAATAATATTGTACCAATATTAAACATAATTTTTGAGTAGTATATTTTAATTCTCGAATTCATAATCTCTCATATCATAAGTGAAACTGTTAATAATTGAATTATATCAATTAAATTATATAAAACAAATTTAAGAAAAATGTAACAATTTAATATTTTTTTATTTATAATTTTAAAAAAAATAAAATTGATTGATAGAATAATCTATTGTATTATGTAAAGAAGGTTGAAAAGGACACGATACAAATAATTAATATAGATAGAAGTGACAAAAAAAAAAAGAAAAAAGAAAAAAAGATGAAATAAAATTACTTAATCAATAATTGATGTGAAATATCAAGATATGTGATTTTATTAATCTTTGATAAGTAATAATAATAATAAATTCATAATATAAAAACTATCACTTAAATTTTAGCAATATAAAATATTATATATATATATAATATGGTATTACATGATTGAAATGATTACACAATTAAACAAGTGAGGAAGAGATATGGCTTGACCACATCACTACACTAGTATTATTCTTCTTCAAAGTTGAAAAAACCCTAAATGATTGTCAAATTTGTTTATGATTAGGGAACGTTTCATAAGACAAAAGTCACAAAGTGTGTGGTGTGTGTGTGTGTGTTGTGGGGGGGGGGGGGGTGTGGTTGCTTTTCCCTCTCTCACTCTCTCTCTCTCACACACACACACACCTTTGATATCATTCATTTGTGTGTGTGTATATATCCCTCTAAACACTGTTTTTTTTTTTTTTTTTTTTTAGGTAATACTCAAGACTTGTTCAAATATATTTACTTCCTTATACATATGATTGTTTAGGGGAAATGAGGGATTAACTTGTAGTGTATATATATATATTTGAAAATTTGAGACACTTTCACTTTTGACATGTTTTAAACTTACGATTTCTCGAATTATAAGTGAGACTGCTATACCCACTAAATTAAACTTTTTTAATATATATATATACATTATGTGTGTGTATATTGTTAAGAATGAAAAATTTTACTAGTAGTAACAAATTGGATTTCTTTAAATAAACAAAGCTTAAAATTTAAATTTTATAAACAGATTAAAAATATATTAAAAGTGCTCGGTAAAAAATATATATATATATTTCATTTGCATCTCTTGCAAAAAAATAATATATATATATATAAACACACACAAACACACACACAAAATGGTAAAACTCGGAAATTCCCTTCTCACTCTAAAAGAGTACGTAGTAGTTGTAGTACATATACACATTCAACAACAAACAAGCCTATCATTTAAGCCTGCATGAGTTCAATTATTGCAATGATCCCAAAAGCGTGACATATCTGACCCGATCACTTCCTCTCTCTCTCTCTCTCTCTCTCTTGAATCTCGATGTGTAATTTAATGAACACTTTCATCATCTCCATCTTCTTCTTCGTCCTTCTGCAACTGGTTTCTTTTTCATTTTTTTTTCAAATCAAAAAAAAAAAAAAATAAGGGGGGGCGGGGGGGCGTGGAGGAGAGGGGAGAGGTGTTCATGCGCGTTGGATTAATGGGGGACCCCTCCATGTCCTCCTTCATTTATTTTACTCAATACACAGTTTAATAGAAAATCCCAACCCTATATATATGATCATTAATTGTCATCATCATGCATACACAGGAATATGTATGACTCTGACCCCGCCTCATTCAATACATTGTCCTTCGCCTCCCTCCCTCTTTGGATGCTCTTAATAATGCTAGCTACTAAGTTGCAAGTACCTTAACGTACAACAAAACTACAACGAAATCGCTTATAGACAGTAATTGCCTAAAAGTTGAAAGTTTGTGGGTCTTTCTTTCTCTATCGTTTCTCCTTCACACCTATTTACCGATGCATTCGACTTCTAACATGTGGATTTTCTGATTATCTATTTAAAAAAAAAAAAAACAACATACAACAAAATTAGAACGAAATCGCTTCCGCCTAACTTGATTATTTTAATGATAGTATTTATATTTTTATCTTTTAGACAAATAAATTTATATTTATATATATATATATATTTTAAAATTCTCAATTTATTTTTAATTAGACAAAAGTATTTTTTTTAATCAAATTTTAACAATTTTTAACTACCCAAAATGCAAGAATTAAATACTTGTAACTCACATGTCAAGAGTATTTTTTATCGTTTGTAATTTTGTTAGCTAATTCAAATCTTAATAAACTCTTATTTTAGTGGCTAAAAATTATCAAAATTTGGTTAAAATATTTTTTTTGTCCAATCAAAAATAAAATAAATATTCAATTGTTCAAATATTAATAATAAAAGAGTAAAAATTAAAACGTCTAATATTTCACATAAATAATTATATATGTTAAACATAAAAAAACAAATTATACTATTATAGTTCAACCAATAACATTTTTAGAAAACACTAATCTAATATATTCTTAAATAGCTAGTATGAAAATTTATCGGGTAAAAAGTATATATATATATATGTGTGTGTGTGTACGTATATATAGTGTATTACATATGGATCAAAGTTAATTAGCAAAAGAATTAACATTATCATTGGTTACCAGTTTTCTCTTTACATTTGTAGATGGAATAAAGTCCAAATCTTAAAATTAAAAAGATTTTTTTTTTTTTTTTTTTTTTTATGGTTAGGAAAAAAGGATTATTATAAATATAGGTGATTATTGAACACTAGTATTATTATATATAAAATAATAATAATAATAGTTGGTAATAATCTCAGTTCTAGAAACAAACGAAGACAGCAATAGTACTCATTATGATTTGAGAGAACTTTTCTGGGAATAGTAAAACGTGGTCGCTTGGTCTGCTCAAGCAAAAACATATGGTTGGGGGTAGTTTTGGTCAAAATTTCTTCCTAATCCGACCAACCTTTCTAATGTCTTTTTTTATGTTCACACTTTCTGCTTATTTTAGTCTCAAAAGTTCGTGCTTTTTATTTTTATTATTATTATTATTATTTTTTTAAAATTAACATCTATTGTTGTAATCCTCAAGTTTCCACGGATTTTTAAATTTAGTAAACATTTACCGTTTTGATCAATTACATTTTCTTTTTTCTTTTTTTTCTATATGGGTGCGGGGAAGGGGAAGGGGAAGGGGAAGGGGAATATATATATATATATATATATATATATATAAAGGAGAAAGATAAATGCAAAAGCATGCAATAATTTGTTAGTTTTTTTTTTTTGTTGTTGTTATCTTTTAGCAATCACTCCCTATTATTGTAGGCTTTGCACATTACAATTATTGAATTTATGTTTAACACGCGACAAAAGGGAAAAAAAATTAATAATAAAATCAAATACTCCTTCTTTTTTTTTTTTTTCTTGGGACATTAGAAATTAAAGATTCATTTTATTGATATTCTTTTTATAATACCTCTAGAATTAATGATTGACAACTAATATTTATTAAAGAAAATAAAGTTAATTTCAACCATTTTTAATTTCTATATTTTTTAATTGTGTGATTTTTTATCCGTGACAAATGAATAAAAACCGAAGGAGTAATTAATTATTATTTTTTTATATAAAAAAATGGTTATTATTAGTATGGTATTACAAAAACCAATAATTTCATGGATAGGGTTATAAGGAAAGTAGTTAAAGTTGTCGTGTTTGAACACTCTTTAGGGTTTCTGAAACATGTTCCAACAACTTTCCCTGAAAAACTGAAAGGATGGAAAGAAGAAACATTTTTTTGTCTGATCATTTGAACTTAATTAGGATTATTGAATTTGGATGGGAAAAAATAAATAAATAATTGCGAGTTCAACTAACAAAATTAATGTTTGTATATATTCCGAATCAAGAAATTAAAAGTACTACCATTAATTAATTACTAGTTAATTAATTAATAATAAACCTAATTAATAACGCGTGCTAATATCATTGGAGGTAATTAAGTTTAGGATACAAGCATGATTTTTTTGTTTTGGTTAAATTAAGTATAATTAATATTATTCCTTAATTAATCATTTGATCATATATAATCATATTTCATCATGACTAGGCTAGGCTTGGCCCTCTTTTTATTAATTAGGTGCACCATTCAAATTATACTACCTTTTATGCCAATCATCAAATATATTTATTTATATTGATGAATGGGAAAGAGATAATTAAAGAAACTATTATTTACCACTAAACCAAACAATAATTAATACTTTTTTTTTTCTCTTCTACGGTGGTGTCTCTGACCCGTCCAATAGTGCGAAGATATCTCAAACTGTGGAACAGTACTTGAGTGAGGTTATCCCTACACCTTTTGGCAAGTCAAGAGGAAGAGGAGATTCGATCCCTAGACCTCTTGGTAAGCAAGAGTCTAAGGGAAGAAATCTAACCAACATACTAGGAGAAGTTCCTCTAATTAGAGATAACTTATTTATCCAAATCTCTTAGGGAAAAATGCTTATAAGCATGTTTATAAATAGTAATAGTATACTCAATGAAGTAAAAGTATATTTTCCACGTGTGAAATTAATTAAGGGAACAAATATCTTCCTAATTTACCCTTTACTTTTTTGTTTGTTTAAATGAAAATAGAGTAATAATTCATAATTAGGACTAAATATGGCAAATCTATTTCTCTTAGAAGTTACTCTTAGCTAGCAAGCAAGCTATTGTTCCAAGTATATTATTATTATTCATTAAATTATTGGATAGATGTATCTTTTGTGAAAGTGACTAAACATACATACTATAGTAGTGTATCTGTAGAAAAAAGGAAAAATGCAAAGGCAATCTTGATTGCCGCATGAATAATCAATCTCCAACGATCAAAATAATAATAAGAATAAGAAATCTCTCTCTCTTCTCTGTGAGACCGGACACAAACATATATATTTATACACACATATATATATAATGATTTTGTAAACAAAGGAGATTGAAGAAGTCATAGGTATATATATGTGAACCGCTGATCAGTATTAATATAGATTCACGTGTGTTTGTCAACCAGGGATTTGTTGGTCAATCTTTACTTGCACAAGGCATATCAAAACTTATATATATATATGTGTGTGTGTGTGTGTGTGTGTGTGTGTGGGTGTGTCATCAAGTTCTTTGCCATGCTCTGTGATGCAATAGATTGATAGGTAGGGTATAGAGACAGTACTAAGGATTTCTTTATTTTTATTTTATTTTATTTTATTTTTGGGTGGTGGTGGAGGTGTGTGGGCAGGGGGCTAGTGTGGCTTCTTTAAATTCTTCAAGACCTCCTCTCTTTCTCATTCCATCGATACTGAAAATCATTTTATTCTTGGTGGGACTCTCGCTCTCTCTCTCTCTCTCTCTCTTTGTCTTTCTCACAGTCATGGAGTTAGCTCTGAGTTTAGGGGATACACCAAAGGCGTTTACATTTCTTGACAAGTCGCAGAAGATGGTGAGTAAGGATCTAGGGTTTTGCATGGCGTTGGGAAAGGGTTGTGAAGGTGAAAACAAAAGTAAAGAAAGTTGCAGATCAGACAGAGATAATGAAAGAAGAGGCTCATCAGATCCACCGGTTCAGCTTGATCTTCTTCCTTTTTCTCCTGTTATTCCAAGAAGTCATCAAACATCCTCCTCCTCGCACCTCATGACCTTTTCTTGGCTCACTGAAAACTGTAATGTCATCACATCACGCCTATCCTTTCTTTTTTTTTTTCAGCAATATCGTAATTAATCCCTTTTTTCTTTTTAAATTTTGTTCACAAGATTTCTGGATATCATGATGCTAGCTTAACAAAAAAAAAAAAAAAAAAAAAAAAAGACTGGGAGTTTCTCTGATGACTTTGACTTTGTTTTTTCCCCTTCACCTAAAATAACAGTGGTCGTGGAACCGGGTTCGTCAAACGGAGGAGGAAAAAGACTGTCGGAAGTGAACCGGCGGTCAATAGGAGTGGAGAAGGTAGGTGTTGAAGATGGAAGCGGAACAGCCTTGTCGTCACCAAACAGCACGACCTCATCTTTTCAGATGGAGTTTTCAATATACAGAGGCGGCGGAAGATCAAGCAACAAAAGGGAGTTTGAAGCAAATGAAGCCGAGACAGATAGAGGTGCTTCTTCAAGAGCTAGCGATGAAGAAGAGAATGGTATGGCCAGAAAAAAGCTCAGACTCTCAAAAGAACAATCTGCTTTCCTCGAAGAAAGCTTCAAAGAACACAACACTCTCAACCCTGTAAGTTTCATAAAATAATAATACAGTTTCTTTCCTTCTCATTCTTTACAACAGATTCGATCCTTGCTTAAATTTAGGATTCCTTAATTCCAATAATATTCAATTAGTATTCCCCTTCCTCTCTATCAATTCTACCAGAAACAAAAGCAAGCTTTGGCAAAGCAGCTGAATCTTCGTCCTCGCCAAGTTGAAGTATGGTTCCAGAACAGAAGAGCTAGGTATGAACAGTAACTTGTTCAGATCATATGTACACACACACATTTTGTGTTGTACTTCAAACTTTGAAGAACCAATATTGTTCGAATCGGAGAACAATTTCTTCCTTATTCTACCTTCATCGATCGGCTGTTCTTTTTTTGGAGTATTAATATTAATATCTTCAAGCAGTAGGATTGTTCAAAGCATTAATTAATTAATTAAAATGGGTAAGTACAAATTGTTGCAGGACAAAGTTGAAGCAGACAGAAGTAGATTGTGAGTATTTAAAGAGGTGTTGCGAAACACTGACAGAAGAGAACAGAAGGTTGCAAAAGGAGTTACAAGAATTACGAGCTTTAAAATCTTCCCAACCTTTCTACATGCAACTTCCTGCCACTACACTTACCATGTGCCCATCCTGCGAGCGCGTAGCCACCACTACCACTACCGCCACCGCCACCGCAACAACCACCACCACCACCACCACTACAAATGGAAGTACACCCACGGCGGCGGCCACCGGAACCGTCGCTAATACAACTCTCTCTCTTGCTAAACCTCGAGCAGTTCATCATCGTCAGGCAACCTCGTGATGATTTATTAGTTAGTTCAGAATAGTGTAAATATACTACTTATTATAAATTTTTTTTTTTTTTTTTTTTTTTTTTTGGAACATCGATTTATTTATTTTTAGGTAATACTTACCAGCTTGCTTTCAGGAGAGTGATATGGTAGACATTTGATTTAGCTCAAAAAAAAAACATTTGTTACTACTTGTTTGGTGCCCCTCTTAATTAAATGCGTCCTCCTTATCTAGTTTTTCCTTGCGTGAGCAATTGATTTATTTTTCTGGTAGTTCATTACTTCATCGGCTTTATACTTATTTTAAAATACAATAATTTTATTTATTTAATTTATTATTTTTAAAAAAAAAATAAAAATCTTAAAAATTTTATAGTTTTAATTTGTTATTCCTCCAACCTATATTTGTTCATCCCATTCTTTCACAAATATGAAGCTCATAACTTTTTACTTATTAGTGAAATTACTTAATAAAAAGAATTAAATTATTAAATAGATGTGTCATCCAAAATTATTAATTTTGAATAATATATATATATATATATATTTACACTTAGACCTTCCTTTTTTTTTTTTTTTTGATAAATCTGAAATACCGGTTCTACTGTGTATACCTACCACGATTCTCGAGTTTTGACTTCAAGGTGAGATGGTCAAACAAGTAATTGTAGCGTTTTTTCTATATAAAAGGCTAAGCCCATGAATGAGTACAAGCCCATAAATCTGAAAATTCTATAACGTTCAGGTGTCTTAGATGTTGAATATAGTTAGGCCCAATCTGCTAGAAAAACAGGGCCCAACCTATAAAGCAAACATTTCTCTTACCAAACTTGGTTGGTATGAAGAGTTCAGCACTCTCATCCCTTAATCAAAGGTCTCGTGACCTATGGAGACACTAATTTGACCAGTATTTACCCCTTTATGACCTGACCTAGTGCAAGGGAGAATTAGTCTGGTGACCTAGTGCAGAGGAGAATTAGTTTGGTGTGGTGTGAGCTTAAAGGTCCCTCTCATGCACATATGAACCTACTAAAATACCTCCTTACCCAAAGGTTAAATGAATAATTTAGAGAGAACTATAAAAAAAAAAAAAAAAAATGTTACCACTTATTACTCTTCCATTTCTTTATATTGTGAGTGTGACAATTGTCATGACTTCATTCATTTAAACTGAGAAATACACCTTAATTGCTATCAATTAAACTACACATTCTTACCTACTAAAACGTAAACTTAAAAATTATATTAATAATTTTTTTATTTATAACTATATAAAAAAATTGCTTAAATCTTAATCATAGAACTCGATGAATTCGGCCGGCATGGATTAAGAAAGAGGGTGCACAAGTGTAAGAAGCTCAGAGCCTCAAACATCAAGCAGAATACATACACACCCACATATATATATATATATATGTGTGTGTGTGTGTGTGTGTGTGTGTGTGTTGCCCTTCTCCCCCCATATCTTAAGGTGAAAAATAATAATATCAAGAATTGTCAGAGTGAGTGTTTCTTCCAGCATTAATAATTATGAATAAAGCCATGATGATGCAAATTGCAAACAACCCCCGTCAAGAATTAGACACTAAAACCAATTTCTCCGACGCCACAAATTGCGTTTAGCACCGACACTTTACTACTACAAACTAGTAACTACTACCATTCTTAGTCAATTTGGTCGTTTTGTCAAAAATATATTTATGGATGGCATGTGAAACCCCAGAAACAAAAAAAAAAAAAAACCAATAGGTACCGTCGGCGTCAAAGTAGTCAGTCGGTCACATTCTGGGTAGCTATTAATTTATTTAGTCAAACAAAAATAGAAGTTGAACTATTAATAATATAATTACTCATACTATGTAAGAATGTAAGAAAATTTTACGTACAAAGACTTGGAAATTTGATCTTTTTGGGTACTTGCAACTTCGCTACATACATACATATACATACACACACATAACCAATAGATCCGACAAAGATATTTTATAGATAGGAATGAAAAAAAGAATAATTATACGTATTTCTTTATTCATTCATGATAAATAAACTAATCAATCTATGAATTTACAACCCTTCGAGCCATTTGGACTCGAAAAGAAAACCCCCAAGTGTGGGAGAGAGAGAGAGAGTTTTATAATCCAACTCACAGCTCTTCTCCATTTTTTTCCTTTTTTTTTTGCTCCCCTTTCTTTGAATTATTATTTATATCATAAACTAAGAACAACTCTCCCTCTCTCTCTCTATCTCTTTCTCTTGTTGCCAAGGAAGTTTAATTTACTATACTAATGATATATATATCTCTCTCCCAAAAAAAAACCACCGTAATTCACATTTTTTGATAAACTCGATTTGATATTTCAATGAAGAAAGCCTCTGTGTATTAATTGTGAAATATATTCGCGCGTGTGTGTGTGTGTGTGTGGTGTACCTATGTTTTTTTCTGACGTTGAAGCTTCTTCTTGTATTGATTTACCAAAAGTTCTGCATAGAGCATCTCGTTCCAAGCATCAGGTACACCGGGGAGACACCAATGGCTACAATCCTGGAACTTCAGAGGCGATCTCCTCTCTGCATCGGAGTAACTCTGTTTCCTGTAAATGGATGGATGGCCATCTTTTCTGTAATCTGTCATTCTCGTGACGTTTAGGAAGGAAACCCGGGTTTTCATCCCTCTCAGCACTCTCTCCAGCACTACCATTTTCGATGGGTACGGAGTTAAATATGTTTCGTTCTTTATTGGCACCATTTCGTGGTCGCAAGCACCCCCCGAATTCCACTGCCCACCACTGTAATGTAAACAAACGAACGGAATCATCAGATATGTTTTTTTTTTTTCTCCTAAGTACACAAAACTTCTGTGGCGGAAAGGTTGAACGAGATTCATTACCTGAAATGAGATGCAGAGTAACCTCTGAAGAAAACAAGAGTCTTGGCTGGGTTTATGTGGGAATCAATCCATCTTCCCCATGTTGTCAAAGCTTTTCTGAATGCCTCAAGAACATTCAATTCACTGTACACATGACTGCCTTCCTGATAGTAATCCTTCCTGCAAAAAAAAATTATATATATCCGTGAGCAGAGCAGCGAGTGATTATTAGGTGAGAGAGAGAGAGCTAAGAATGATTTCATTACCCAAGTGAAGTCTTCTCGTGAGTCCACCAGTGCCCTGTGTTGAAAACAATGATATCTGCACTTTTATATTTATCAGCAGTTTCTCCGATCATATCGAGTCGGAGTGTTTCCTTCTTCTTATTATTATTATTCCCACCATTCACGTCCTTTACTTCCCATTCACGAACCAAGAAAGGAGATGCAAAGAACTCCACCGTGCAACTAAATTCCTGCACAATTCCAACCCACAAAGAAAAAATTATGAGTAAACACAGAGGAGAGAGAACTTTAAAAAGAAAGTAAACCCAGGTGAATTAAATCACACCCAACTTACTTCGAATACAAATGAATAAGAGGCTTCTGTTCGAAAACGCTGCCTGCCAGATGCTTCATAGACTTTCGTCGGATCTTTTACTGAGTTCCTAAGAATACAAACAAGAGATTCCCACATATTCCTATTCAGAGAATCACCAACAAAGACTAGTCTTTTTCCTCTCAACATTTCCAGCATCCGTCTTCCGTCTAATCTGTTACAAAGAAAAAAAATTAAAAAAAATTAAAAAAATAAAATAAAAGAAAAGAAAAAAGGATTTCATCAGTATCAATTGGTAACTTCAAGAAAAACCTTCAAAACCATAAATCTAGAAAGTAGAACCCCAGAATCCATTTACCAAGCAAGACAAATAATTTAAATTGAAACTAATCGAAACTCATCGGGGATAACTAGTAGGAACAATCAAAGCCAGAACAAGGAATTCATCCGCATACCTTGGGGGGGTGCAACCCTTGGGCTTCCACTTCATCTTGTGGTAATTATTATCAGGCCTTCCATTAACAAAGCAGTTGAATTGCTCATCGATCAAGGAGCAAGAGCCAGGCATGTACAGGGGATAGGAGTCGTCTCTCACCCAGTTTCCATCAAAGAGATCACAATCCAACAAGGACTTAACCAAATTCTCATGCTCCTGCGCCGACGACAAGGCCGAATTCGTCCCATTGTTCTGGTTCCTTACTAAAGAAGAAGTGAGATTTTTAACTACGCTTTTCTCTGAAATTCTATTTTCTCCCTTTGCAGTGCCGTTTTTCTTCTTGGAAGATGGCGAGGAGTTTGGAATGGAACTTCCAGTCTGGTTCACCTTTTCTGGAGAATGTGAAATACCGGCAGTGCTCTGATTTGTCTTCAAGATTTCCCCTTTGTCATTCAACTCTTTACTCTGAGTCTGATTCTTGAAATCTGATGACCTCGCATTCAATTGGGGTGAAGATTTGGGTGTTGATGTATCCACAGTCTGATTTATGGCCACGGAGGGTGTGGGTACGAAAACAGTACTCCGATTTGGTTCCAAGACTCCAACTTTATCACGTAAATCTGCTTTTCGAGTGTCGTTATTGACAATTGGCGAGGGTTTATCCAAATTTGGTGGTTCGGAGTTACTGTTTCGGGATCCAGACGCGTCGGCTGAAGAGGATAGAGATGTAGAGTTGCGAACTTGCTCTGTGTTGTTCGCGGGGATGACAGAATCAACAAAACTCGAATTAGATCCACGAGAATCATAAGTTGGAATAGAGGAAGCACTAAATGCACCGCCACCGCTGCCGCTGCCGTTGCCGATACTAAAAATATTCGTGAACCAGGGTGAAGAAGAGTTGGAAGAAGGACTAAATGCCAAGAAAATGGTAAAGGCAATAAAAGCAAACATGAAGCCATAGGCGAAAGTCACTGTTCTCTTGGTCTTGAAAATCTGGAAATGGCTCTTGATGTCCGTGATCAATGTTCCTCCATTAATCGGTGCATACTTCGTTGCATCCGCCATAAGGGGCTACTGCTTTCAAATCCCTCCTGCTCTCTTTTCGCAGTATCAAGAAACAGAAATTTCCAGAAGTAAAAATAAAGCTGAGAATGAACTCTACAGATGATAGCATAGAAAGAAAAGAAAAAGAAAGAGAAAGAAGAGGGCAGCAGACGATAATGGAGAGAGAAAGTTGAGTGGGTACTGTCCCTATAGTGTGTATCTGAATGACAGAGAGGAATGAATAATTTTGGCTATGGAGTTCCATCTCCTTTTTTTTTTTTTTTTTTTTCACTTTTACCATTATATATATAGGAGATGGTTGTATAGAAGAAGGGGTCTTATGCTAAACTAACTGTAAAATTTTACTACAAATAATTCACCATATATTTTTGGAAGTCATCCAAAGTTAGAATTAAAAAAAAAATAAAAAAAGAATAAAAGGTAAAAATAAAAAAATCTTCGAGGATCAGAAAAAATTCAGGGTATACTTAATTCAAATATCTATTCAGATTACAATTAATTTTAATATTTTTTAATGAGTAAATTATATTTTTTTTTTATTTTTTAAAAAAATTAGTTATATAATTTTTTTAATAAATTTGTTAATCACTTTAATAAATATTCAAATGGACTTATTCTTAATGACAAATTCTTCTCCAATAAATAGATATATATATAAATTTATAAACTTTTAATTTTAAGAGAATCAAGCATGTAATCCCTAGTCAAATGGGTTGTTAGTTTTTTTAAAAGTAAATCTCCTTGTATTAACCTTTACTGTATTTTAATAGGGTAAATACATTTTTTTACAATGGACACAAATGGTTAATCAAAATTTTATTAATTTACTTTTTATGGTTTTTACAGCCTTTAAAATTCTTAGTTTAATAACATTGTAATAGTTTAATAGTGTAATTTATTTTTATTTTTAGGAGATTTTATCTAATTTATTAAATTTCAGTCATGTTCTCCATAATATTCTTCCCAAATTTGTCGATAATGATATTAAATTACCCAAAAAAATTCTTTCAACTAAAAGTGTTACAGTAAATTTTTATTAAAGTGAACCCGTTGAATTGGTATAAGCCGATAAACCATTTGTAAATATTGCGCAATATTACAATTTCGATACTTTTTGTGAGTGTCGTGTAAGAGTTAATATGAGATTTTTTCTTGAGTAAGAGTTAAACTCTATAAATACAATTTGAGAATAGTACAAATAGTGATGTTGGATATTAAATGATCTAACAGTACAAATCTTTTATTAAAGAGAAAATATAAGATTTAAATGTAACGTGAATAATGCATGTATATTTAAAGAAAAACATTAATAAATATTATTTTAAATTTATATAGTAACAAGTAAAAGAAAAAAAAAATCATCTATCTTTTTACAATAATAAGTAAAAAAAATAAATAAATAGAGTCAAATATAAACATATAAAATTTCAAATTACATAATTGTCCTCCGTTTTACCTGTACATTTGGAATTTTGAAAAAAAATAATTGACCTAAACTTGGGGGGAATATAAATATAACCTGCTTTTAGAAATAATTAAGGCGGGCGAAGGAGGAAGTTGGGTAATTCTTCTTGTGTTGTTGAAGAATAAGGAAACTGTCATTATTTTTTTTATTTTTACATAAATGCCAGCTGTTGCTAGATTTATTACCGACACTGCCACTACCGTCAGCGATTTTGTTTGACAGACCATACAAAAATCGCCACTTGTTAAGGGGTGTTGTTGTCCTTGCTTGTTACCATATTTGTCCCCATTCTCTTGGAACTTTTGGTGCTACACATCGGGGAAGCCTCGATGACTTCAACTTTTATACCCATAATTTGTAACGTAACGAAATTTATGCTGTTATGATATCCTCAAAAAAAAAATATATACATATATATATATATATATATATATATATATTTTAGTTCTTAAAAATTAAGAAATAATTTATATTTATATACAATCGAAATTAGTTAAAATGTTTCGTTATTAAAGTATTATTAATTTTTATACAAATTATTTTATAATTTTTATTAATTTTTTAATCCACAATCTTTATTTTTATTACAATTAATCTTTTCATTTAATTATGTTATAATATCATTAAAAAATGATATGTGTCCAACCCTAATATAATTGATTAGGATAAAAAGGTAATTTTAAGTTCTTCTCTCTTCTCAATTTTAAATATTTGATAAAGGTTCGGTGGCTAAATTTTTTTTTTTCTTTTTTTTTTTTGATAATTTAAATAAAAATCGTGGGTTTAAAGTTAAAAAGGAAAAGAAAGCTTAAAATTATCATTTTACCCATAATCAAATAAAATGTGTTATTTTTTTAACAATATTCTAATAAAATTAGACAAAATGATTAACTGCGCTAAAAAAGTTGAAGAATAAAATAAATAAATAAAAATATTAAGAATCAATTCATATAAATTAATATTTTGGGGACAAAATGACCAATTTTCATATAATATAACTTTAAAAATGTCAATTATTTTCAATATAATGAATATTGATAATTTACTGTATTTTTTAAAACTAATATTAATAAATATGATTATGATACACGAAATAACAATAAATATAAAATACCGTATATAATAAAATGATATTAGTGACATTATTCAAATATATATATATATATATATATTTATATATATTTATCAATAATTCAAATTGTTTCATATTTAATTCCAAATGTGGTAAAAAGAAAAACATAAATAAATAATAAATAAAAAGATCAAACTAAAATTTTTTCTAACATATTTTTTATTAATATATATAGAGAGAGCTTATTGTGTGTTTGGTATAAATTTTTAAAACTACATGATTTAAAAGAAAATTAAAAATATGTAAAAATGACGTTTAAAAGATCGTGTGATAGTAAATATCTTCAGTTATGACATGCCAGAATTGAGTTCACGTAATAATAATATTTTTTTTTTTTTTTTTTTTTTTTTTTTTTTTTTTTTTGGTAATTGTAATAATAATAATTGTTATTATTTACTGTAAATGACGATTCAATGTTAGGAAAAAAACGTCATTCATAAAGTTCACGTTGTTTTGCTTAGTCATTTTTATTAATATTAACAATTCTATTCATATAGTCTATTATATCCACAATTTTTTATTATAATCAATTACCAAAAACTTAGCAAAAATAATAATAAAATAATAATTTATTATAATAATTGGAATTCAAATCATTTATATTTGAACTATTAGAAAATTGGTCATTTTAGTTTCTTTACTAATTTTGTTTGGATAAAAGAGTTTTTATTTTTTATTTTTAGATAAACAAATATTTCTTTTTTGGATAAACTGGTCATTTTGAATAATTTTTTTTTTCTAAAAAAACAGCAAAAAAAGAAAAAAAGAGAAGAGGAATTATGAAAAATTAAAAAAATGAAATAATAATTATCACAATATGTAAAATAATAATAAATCATGTAAAAATTAACATCTTTTTTCAAATAAAATTGGTCAAAAAGACTCATTTGTCCAAATGAAAAAAAAAAAGAATTTGCTTATTAAAAAACAAAAATTATGAACGTCTTTATCTAAATAAAAGTAGTACAGAAATTAAAATATTTAATTTTCCTTAAACTATTCAAAATGTTTGAAATTTTGGATAGTTATTTTAACTTGAGACAGACTTATGTTCAAAATTTTAACTCGAATCCACCCATATTTAATAATAGTATTTAAAATCTTAACTCCAATCTAATTTATTTAATAATCATGTTAACATAATTCAATTATTTACATGTTTAATTATTTAACTCAAACTTAAAAATTATAAATTATTTATGTAGCATCAATAATAAAAATTAAAATTAAATCATTTGTTTAATATTAAATATATAAAATATTAATTATTCATTAAATTTATTATTTTTAGTAAGATATTAAGTAAGATATATATATATATATCTAGAAATAAAAAGTATTAAAAAATAAAATAAAATTTTAATTAATAATATTTTTTTTTATAATTTTATTGGTTTGTGTTATACGGGTTTAAATATTTATAATAGTAACTCATTTATATTTAAATCGTATGAATTTATTTTAACACTAATCCCACTAAACTTCAACCTTAACTCATTAATATCGTGTTATGTTGCATGTCAAGTTTTGTTATTGAATCTAATATTGCTGCCTCGCCAACTTTTCAAAAAAAAAAAAAAAAAAAAAAAAAGTTAAGGAGGTAGCTCCGCGTGGACCCATGCAATTGACCCCAGACTGATAGATCTATAATGCAACAATCCGTACAATAAATTCGTACACGTGGGTGTGGTTACCTTGCCATGTGTCCACAGGCGGTTAACTTCTCTTCTTATTTATTTATTTATTTTTTTTTTTTGAAAAAAATCAAAGATAATCTTTTGGATTAAAAATATATCAATTTTAATATATATATATATAAATAAACTTTAAAAATTGGTCTTATATATATTAAAAAAAGTGAAAGAATTAGGAAAGACTACTACAAAATTCAAACCCTAAGTTTAAGAAAAAAATGACACTTTTCTTGATTTCTTAAAAAAGGCCAATATTATATAGCATGATGTAACAGTTACCAACAAAACCCAAATTTACAATTATCAAAAAAAAAAAAAAAAAAACAAAACCCAAATTTACATGAATAAGAGGGATCCTTTTCAAACATAATGTTTCTTTATCCTTTTTTTTTATCAGTAAGTTAGGTAAATTATTTTTTATTTTCGATTGAGTTTTATTAATATTTAAACTTTAATATATATATATATATATATATACATATATATTTATATTTAAGTTCTATCTTCATTTAATTCATAATTTTTATTTTTATTTTTAAGAATATATTATTTAATTATTTATTAAATTTTGATATAACTTTTGTCAAAATTTTCCTATTGGTCGAATTGAACCAACCGTGTGTTACATGAAATACCTAAAAAAGGGAAAAAAAATAAAGAAAAAGAAAAGATAAATAGTACTTTGTGCTTTTTTTCTTTTTTGCCCTTTTCTGCTTTGAATCGAATAAATACAGACAAAGAAAATGAAAACGAAAGAGTAGGATTACATGACATTTTATTATTTTTATTTTTTAAAAGTTATGTCTTTTCATACCGACCAAAAAAAAAAAAAAAAAAGTTATGTATTTACATTGGATAGCTGTTGTTTTTACTTCCTCTCTCTTATTTATTTAGAAAAATTATTTTCTTTTTATAATATTAAAAAATAAAAATATATTTTATTAATTTTTTTTAGTATCATTATAATTAATATTTTATAATTTATACTTATTAATTATTTTTAATAAGTAAAATCAAATTAAATAATATTTTAATATTATTAATTATAAAATATATTAATTTTTTATTTTTTAAAATAATATATTCCATTCGTTTTTTATTTTACTTGTCAAATTAAGGAGAAATTAATTTTTTTTTCATTTATTATATTAAGAAATTAATCAAAATGTTTTCTTTTATACCATTATAATTAATATTTTACAATTCATACCTATTAATTATTTCTATTAAGTCAATAAGGCATAGCTTAGATAGCAGCCTCACTTATAATTTGAAAAATTATGACAAAGTTGAAAATGCCTCAAAATTAAAAATAAATAAATAAAATCAAGAATTTTTTTAATTTTTTAATCAAAAGATATATATATATATATATTATTTAAAAAAAAAATGCATTTTATTGTCGGTTATGAATAAGGAAAAAAGAGTTTTATTTTATTTTATGAAATAAATAAGATTAAGAAAAAATGAAAGAAGTAATTGATATATTTGGTAAGTTTAAAATAAATATATATATACATATCAAATTTTCTTTGTCCTAATTTGTTACTTAAAAAAAAAAAAAAATTTTAAATAAGATTTTTTTTTTTTTGAGGTGACTGATAATCGGAGTGGAATATAAAAAAATAAAAAATAAATAAGATATGTGAGTCATAATGGGAGTGGAATATCACACTATATTTGTCTTTGTCCTAATTCTTGAATGCTATAGCCGTCGGTGAGACATATCACATTTGTGAACAACTCCTACTACAATGATCAGACAAAAAAATTTCTTGAAACGAGTGATTCCAGTGTGAATTGGAAATGGAATAATCATTATTTTCATTTTCATAACTCCATAAAACGAAACCCCACCATATTAAATACCACCAAAAAAAAACAAAAAAAAAAAAACCCATGACACATGAGAGAGAGAGAGAAAGGGAGAGAGAGAGAGAAGGAAAGAGCAAAAAGAGGGTCCAAATTGTCAATGGAAATTCTTTCGCAGCTTCGCCGACTACTTGAAAGTTGAAACCTTTTTTCCCTTCCACCGACTTGTATAGTGTGCAAGTAGTAGCAGTGGTAGTGTTAGGGCTGTTTCTCTAAATTAAATTCTAAATATACCCTTTAATCAAAGTTGAACCAACCAAACAAACAGTCTCCAGCCACGATAAAAAAGACAAACATCTACTACTACAGGTGTATGTGTGTGCGCGAGTGAGAGTTTTCACCACATTCAGATAGATCTGTCACGCATTTCCACAAACACTAGGCACGCATGCATTACACTTACACAGCACAGGTGTCACAAAACCCGGATTCTTAATTAATTAAGTTCCTTGCCCCATGTGACTCCTCCCTGCCCTATTTCTGATTAATTATTAATTAATCTTGTTCAAATCCCATCTTTATTTTTCTTTTTAATATAAAAGTCTCTCTAGTCTAACAATGCTTAAATGGTTAACATCTTTATTTGAATATGTGATGGCCAATCGATGGGGCATATAACACTTAAAAAGAGCGACTGACCATTTTTCAGTTGTGTGATGTAGGGTGTGTATGTATACTTTTAAAGAACAGGAATCATACAGGTAGGCTCATGGAAAAAAAAATAAAGGAGTATGTATTACGATGGAGACAACCCCAAGATTTTTGAGTCAGGTAATAACATTACCTTCTTCTTGACGTTGAAAATGAGAATAATTAAATGGGGGTTCTTTTTTCTTTTCTGACCCTTTTAAACAAAGCAATGTCTCTTTCATTTCAAGATTGAATCTTGAACAAATGTACAAGAAAGAAATACAAATGGGAAGTTTGGCCTACACGGTCAGGAACAGGAAGGGTTTGTACTTTGTACTTTGATTTTTTTTGTAAGTTTTATTGGTAAAACTATTAATTATCCATTGATCATTGTCTTGCACTGGTTGGTTGGTAACTTGTGTAGGATTTTCAAAGGGAATTCCTGGACTGGGAATTCAAATCAATTAATGGAGATAATTTGAAATGCTATATATATACATGGACTGATTCATGGAGTTCTGGTTGATTTTCTGCTGAGTGATCATTAGGTATGATAACAGTGAGCCAGATCATAAAAACTAGAGCTGGAGAAGCAAAAGGTGGTGGTGTCTGAACAGCTGGAGAATAATAAAAAACAAAAAGGAAGGTTCCTTTGAGATCCAAAGTGTAGTCATGAAGCAATTGATGAATCTCATCACGACATCTCCCCATTACTGACCCTAACTCTTCCAAGAGAACTCCTTTGTCTACCCTTCTATCTTCCCTTCTCAGACAAAATTGTCCAGCATCATCAGAAAATGCAGAATACCATTTGGGTATATAAATGGAGTCAGAATATACTTTAAAAAGTTTGTTAGCTACAAGACCATCAAAAGTCACAAAAGTAGACATTAAATATGTACATGGTAATAAAGCATCAAAAGGTTCATTAATAGTCACGCAACTAAAATATTATCATCCTGCACTTTATATATAATAAATAAATAAATAATAGTTTTCAATTATCAAAAAAAAAAAAAAAAAAAAAGTTTTTTGTCGAGGTTATTATGGGATTTTCACATTATCATGGTCCTAAATTGGATTCGGGCTTTTTACAATCAGCCCAATTCCTATGATCCATTTTCATAAAAGACCCTTTCAAACTTTTACCAGCCCAATACTACCACATAGCATAACCCAAGTCATCTAAAATTCGAAAGAATTATATAGTTTAATCTTTATTTGTTATGAAACACAGGATGTCCATAATCTCTAAAAGTCATTGTCATGTCTCACTAGAATATTTAAAAATTGATCAAGTGGAGAAGATCAACTTGAAGTCATCATCATCTCTCACTAGAATGTTCAAGATTGATCAAGTGGAGAAAATCAACTTGAAGTCATCATCTTTTCTCAACTTGAAGTAATTATGGTGATAGGATAAACATTATCCTTCTACTTAGCCATGAAGTAATTTTGATGATGATGCAATTGGTGATGCAATACCCTGTAAACAAGATCATACTCCATCTATAAATAGTAAACATTTGTTTCATTTGTAAGACCTTTGAAGAGTTGTGAAATTAATGAAAATTCTCTCTTTCTCTCTATATTTCTCTGGTCTTGTTACTTTCATATTATTCTCTTTACTTTTATTATTCTATTGTATTCTTATAATTTTATAACATCATTTAAAAATTTTCTATTATTTAATTTTTATTTTATTATTAGAATAGATTAACACATTTACGTTGGATTGGATTGGAATTATAGATAGACTGAACCAATGTCAACAAAATTTAACTAAAATAATATTTAATTATAAATTTTATATATATATATATATATATATATATATGTATATATTTGTTTAAAATTTCTACATATAATATTATTTAATAAGAAGTGATTGCACAATGATTTGAAAAAAAAAAAAAAAAAAACGAAGGAATGATTTCAAAAGAATAGGGAAAAATATATCCAAAACTGGAATGCAAATGAATCCAACTGACATGGACGCTGCATGTCTCTGTGTAGACGGCACCAACAAAAACGGAATGGATTCTGATTCGTGGTTTGTCACCATGCAGTTTCATATATGCACAAAACCAACCCAATTTATGTACGTCCTTAATTAAGGCCATTATTTATTTTATTTTTGTTTAGTACTCGTGATTTCTGGTGCGGGAAGAGCAAAAGAAAGTAACGACTCTGCTCTGCTCTGCTCACCACTGAGATTTGCTTCCCAGCTGCAGGTTTTTCTTGGTGACAAAACAATAGCAGAGAAATGAGGATCCGTGGAGGCCGTGAGAGATGCGCTCTGATTCCGCCAGATGTTGAATCTTCAACTCTCCAGCCACTGCATCTTCCACCACCACCATCATCATCATCCTCATCCCCACCCATCAATTCTTCCAATATTATTAGTTATCTCGATGAACAGGTTTGACATCTCTGATCGATCAACCGCTTTTTTTTTTTTTTTTTTTTTTTTTCGATTCGCAGAAACCACAAAACACACACACACACACGTAGACACAGCCATATAAATATATATATATACATACATATATTATATAAAATTACAATTTATGGCATGAAATCTGTTTACTTCCTGTTCATAATTAAATTTCGCAGACGGCAAACCACATACACATATATTCATAAATCGTTAAATCAATGAATCAATTAAATCCCAAATTAATCCAATTTCTTAAACTTAATTTCAATTTCAGCAGATCCTAAATATACAATCTCAAATTAGATTATTCCCAAATCCTATTTTACCCTAATTATCAAATACTTAAATTAACCTAATTATAGAAATTAAATCTTAAATAAATAGGAACTAACCTTGGTTGTGGGGAACTTGATCGGGACTAGCAAACACTGGATCTTCTTCCTCAGCGTTGTCTGGCAGTTGGCGTTGGTGGTTTTGTTCTATCAGAGACGAAGAACGAAGAATGAAGTCAGAGTTGGGATTATTACTTAATGGGTTTAATAATAAATATAATATACTAAATATAAGGAGTGGTCCTTCATAATTGTAATATTCTAAGATAACCCCAAGATTTGATATTTCATTAAAAATATCTCGTAATTAAGTCGTGGGTATTACATTCTACTCTCCTTAAGAAAAGTTTCGTCCTCGAAACTTATTTACCTGATTCTTCAAATAGGTAGGGATATTTATTGCGCATCTCCTCCTCCAATTCCCATGTAGCTTCCCTCTCAGTATGGTTTGTCCATTGTACTTTCACATATGGAATAGTCCTTCTCCTCAAGACTTGGTCCTTACGATCAACTATCTTCAGTGGCCTTTCTTCATAAGCCAAGTCCTCTCGACCCCTCAATGGTTCATAATTCAAAACATGGCTTGGGTCAGAAACATACTTGCGAAGCTGTGATACGTGGAATACATTATGAACTCGTGACAAATCTTGTGGTAATGCCAACTGGTATGCTAGTTCTTTAACTCTCTTCAATATCTCAAACGGTCCAACGTACCTTGGACTCAACTTTCCTTTCTTACCAAATCTAATCACGCCCTTGGTAGGTGATACTCTGAGATATACTTTCTCACCCACTGGGAACTCTAGCGGCCTCCTTTTCGCATCTGCCCAACTTTTCTGGCGATCCTGAGCTACCTTTAACCTTTCTTTGATTAC
>JAXGGT010000094.1:11380110-11413762 GCA_035583425.1 Marsdenia floribunda | reverse complement strand
TCTCTTATCGATCAACCGATTTTTTTTTTTTTTTTTTTTTTTTTCCCTTTTGCATATTGTTCTTTTCTTTCTCCCGGAAACAAGTTTTGAGGAGGATTTGTTCTGATCAATATATATACATACACACACACACAGAGTTCGTAAAGTGTTATATAACTAACTAGATCGATCGAGCATCGTCTAGAGTGAGATCAGTACGTGAAAAAACGTCCAGAATATCACTTGCTTTTGTTTTTTTTTTTTTGTTGTAGGATGCATTAGTACTCGGCACCGGGGAAGATGACTATACTACCAACGGATTACTGAAGAATCCGGTTGCTACTACACCTAGGTACGTAATTTTCCGGAGGAAATTCCCCGCTATCTGGTCTGGATTACCCGCATTTGCGTAAAAATATTTCACTGTTGCCTGTAGTAGCTAGGCAGTTGCTTACTGATGGGGATATTTGCTAAAATGGCTGTTGCTGCTGTAAATAGTAAAAGCCATTTTTGTTCTCTAATATAATTTTGCATGTGTGTACCATCTGGCAGGAAATGCGGTACCGATGATCCCAGTTCAGAAATAGCAGTTGATACTGATAGCTCCATTTCTTCCTCCTCTTCTCATGTTGAAGTTGGTAAGAGCGCGCGCGCACACACACACTATATCTCTGTTGTATACTGTTTGTTCTTGTTGTCTTTATATGAATTGATGAGTGATCCTTCTGCTATGATTATATATGCATTGTTTTTTTTTTTTTTTTTTTTATGGGTTACAACATATATATGATGAGGTTGGAGAATGATCAGGAGGGCCTTGGGTAGAAGAGGATAAGGATTTGCCATTGAAGAAAAGAAGATTAGTGGAAATGGGTTTGATGAAGGGCAAAGAACCCATTAATATTATTAGCAATTCAACTATTGAGGAAGAATTGAAGAACTCAAATCAAACGAGACCGAAGAGAAAACGCACAGAGAAGATATGGACTGACTATGTCCTACAAATGAACTGGGTTTCTGAGAATCCACATAGTAATAAGAGTAGCAGAGACAGGAATAATGAAATTAGGTGCCGTCGCCATAATGGGAAGGGATGGAGATGTTCTTCGCCTGCAGTTGCTGGTCATAATCTGTGTGAATATCACTTCACTGAGCAGAAAAAGAAGTCAAGAAAGAAGTCGTAGGAGAAGAGAAAGACGTACTTTTATATATATATATATATGCCAATTGCCATGGCAGCGAAAAACTACTGCTCTCCTCTCCGTTATGTTCTCACAGTGATGGCAGTACTGCTGCTGAAAAATATGCACAGTTTAATTTCTTTTCCAACTGCATTGGCAACGGGTGATTATGGGATTAGGGCAGCTAGAACTGGTTTCAGTTCTTGCGAGTAGGGATTAAAATACAAAATAATCTACCATTAGTGCATATATTTGTAAAGACAAAGTTCAACATTCTTGTATTCATGGTTCAAATTTGATATATTGTCTAAGGAAAAATCAAGCTACCTGCCATTTAAATTAACAATTTTGGTAACATGACAAAAGGTTGCTCAAATTATGATTTCAATAGCATTAATTTGTTTTGTTTAAAATTCTGTACAAATATATTTATAAATTGAAAAAAAGATATACATCTAGGCTGTATTTAATAGCATTTAATTTTGTAGTTTTATAAAAAATTACACAAAATTTAGGCTGTATTTGAATTACCACTGAGTTGAATAAAAAAATTTTATCTTCCAATAACCAGCACATTTGGATAACTTTTTTTTTTCAATTAAAAAATTTATTCCCTCGGAAAAACACACCCTAGTTTTGCAACATTAACAAATAGGGACAATTTGTGGACCCCACCTTATTTAAAAAATATATATATATATATTTTTTTGATCATAAAAAATATATATTTTTAATAAAATAATATTATACACATTTTTCCAAACAAACATTCTCTTGCACACATAATTATTATAATTTATAAAACCTATATATTTAATCCCATTTTACCAACATAAAATTGATTTTCAAAAAAGTTACAAACAACATTCATTTTGAATAAAAGTTTGTCACAAAAAAAACCATTTTTTTCAAATATAATAGTAATCCAAACACACCTTTAAATTTTCAACTTAAAGGACCCTAATATATATACTATATAATAGAAGTATAAATTCAATCTCTCTATTTTATCAATTTAAATTTTTAAAGTATATGATAAATTAAATTAATTTAAAATTGTTCAAAAGTATTAGATTATTTATTAATTACTTTGTAATTATGAAGTATAATAATTTAATTTTTCAAAAAAAAAAAAAGTATAATAATTTAATTCCATTTAATACTATAAAATGAAGGATCCAAACAAATTAAAAACTAGCATATCTTGGGCATCGCCCATTGGGCTTCCGGACTCTGCGTACCATGTTAATGTTCTAACGGGGCCCAGACAGAAACCGTCCGTTTCCGTTACAATTTCACGGCACCTGTAGTCGTGGATAAGTCTTTTCTTTTTGATACAAATTCTCCAAGAAATCAAATAAGAAAATTTTGGAGGAAAAAAAAAAAAAAAAAAGCCATAATATCTTTAGACGCCAAGAAGGCCACAGAATATCCCCTTCCCCCTTTGTTGTTGGATTGTCGAATTCCATGTATGTCCATGGTGGGCGACGACTCGTCACATACCTAAGTAATATACAACTATCTTATCTTTCTTGATTGGTGTGGTGTCTTTTTTCTTTTAATTTCCATTTTTATTGTAAAAGAAAGTGCGAGAGATGTCCATATTAGCACCAAATTCGCATATTTTGTATAGAGAAATCCATCCAAGAGACCGCCATCAATACCAGCAACAGTTATGCGTTGGTGGAAACAGCTTTCCCTTTCTGAAATCTTACGGGTTCGGTTTTGAGAGGAGAAGAGATGAGTGGAAGAAGATTTCAAAGAAAGACTTCAGAGTTGAGGCGTTTTGGCCGGATTCTTCAAGACCCACGGCTGTGGAAATGCAACCCATTCAAGATTGTGATCAGTTAGACAAGATTTTAGCAGATGCCGAACAGCTCTCTCAACCCATCATCATTGATTGGTCTCTGTTCCTCCGTTACTCTCTTTTATCTTCATTCTTCTCTTGTGCGTTAGTTGATTTCCCTTTTTTTACAAAAAAAAAAAAAAAATAGGATGGCAACTTGGTGCCGCAAATGCATCTATTTGAAGCCAAAGTTAGAGAAATTGGCAGCTGAATACGACACCAAGTAAGATAGTTCTCTTCAATCTCACATGGACATGGTTGCATAATGCATGATTTTCTAGTTTTGGGTAGTGATCATAAATAGAGATCTCTCATCCTTATTATTCTTGATTGGGCTACCTGGAGTTAACTGGAGAGGGTTTTGATAGCTGTGGCTATATGTCAAACACGCTCATGTGATGTGCGAAAAACTCTTACATAGATGCTGTTTAGTATTTAATCCAATTGAAGTTAAGTTAAAAATGGAGGGGACGGTAGGGGAAGAAAAGCTTGAGATTCTTTGTGGTGGTACTTGAACAAAGGATAAATTTGGAACGAAGCTAACTGATCACAAGAAAATCAGAGGCTATGAGTGACAGAAACAGTACTTCAGGGGAATCAAATTACTAACTTAGTATTATCTTCTGGAAATCAGATCCTTAGTATATGTGTGTGTATATATATATCCACAAAACATTAGTTCAGAATCTGAGACACCTTTTCAATAGATTCTTACTATATTAGAACCACTTTAAAATGGATGATGGTTTGAAGATTGAAGTAGAAAACTTACACTCATTTTCAAGCTAATTTGAACTCCAATTAATCTGGAATTGAGTTGAATTGGACCAGACAAGCTCTCCTAACACTTATTTATCCATTCACAATGTTTGAATTCGAGACGATGCTTAGAGTTGTTGGTAGAACGAGGGAAATGTTATATATTGGGGGATCTTAAATCGATAAGAAACTGTGTAATCATCTACTGCAATGAAGTTTTGAGTTGCTAGATCACATAAGAACTGAACTATTTTCCCATGACAGAGTCAAATTCTACTGCGTGGATGTGAACAAAGTGCCCCAGACACTAGTAAAGCGCGGAAACATAACTGTGTGTAATGAGTTCTTTCTCTTTTTTTTTCCCCTCATTTTGTTCACCCATTTCCTTCATTGACATTTCTTTGTTATCTCTCATCATCCCCACCCAGAAAATGCCAACGATTCAGGTGAGTTCAAAGTTCCAAACCTACCTTACGATCCATCTATATACTATATTGCTTTGAGGAAAAAAAAAAAAAAAAAAAAGACATCTTTGTCAAGAGAAATAATGAATTGTTTTCTTACATACTGGTTGGTTGCAGATATGGAAGGACGGCGAAATGAAGGCAGAAGTTATTGGAGGGCACAAAGCATGGCTTGTTATTGAAGAAGTGAGAGCAATGATCATAAAGTTTGTATAAATTTCTTTAGGCATGAACCAAAGTTTCAGTATAGAATTGGGGCTTCTCTCTCGCTCTCGCTCTTCCTCAAACTTGTTGATCAATATTCTTATCCTTTTTTGGCATTTGCCACTGAAAATGGATTGATTGTACAGTAAAAAGAAATGTTTGATAGATCTTATTGGTAGTGGTGCATACAGTGGGTTTGTGTTTGTTTATTACTGTTCTAACTCTGCTGTGAATTAGTGAAGTTAGAATTAACGTTTGGCTCTTCTTTCTTATCTTGCTGGTTTTAAGGAAAACACGTATATGTGATATTATGATTAATAGAAACCTTTGCCATATCAACAAGTCGCTTTGGCCGAGTGGTTAAGGCGTGTGCCTGCTAAGTACATAGGGTTTCTCCGCGAGAGTTCGAATCTCTCAGGCGACGATTATTTCCTTTTTTTTTTTTTTTTTGACTTTTTGGGTTTATTAAACCATGGGCGGAAAAATCTCTAGTTTAGTCCTATATGTTTTTTCATTTCTCCAACTAGATCCTAAATCTTTAATTTTATCTTACTTGATACCATATCTTTTTACGTTTCCCCAACTAGGTCCTAAATTTTTTATTTTGCCTTATTTGATATCATATTTTTTTACATTTCCAATTTCATCCTTTCGGTTAATATTTTTTTAATATATTTTTGACAACTTTCATCGTGTAAATATTTTGAGTACAACTTTTTTAGGGGCATTTTAGGCATTTCAAATTTTTATGCGTAAAATTATACATTGTAAAAGTAACCGAAAATGTAAAAAAAAATTACCAGAAGGATGAAGTTGGGGAAATGGAAAAAGATATGATACCAAGTAAGACAAAATTAAAGATTTAGGACCTAATTGGGGAAACATAAAAAGATACAGTATCAAGTAAGACAAAATTAAACATTTAGGACCTAGTTGGAGAAATGAAAAAAGATGTAAGACTAAATTGGGGATTTTTCCAACCATGGGCGTTCCTTACGTTATTTTTCCAGTCACAAAACATAGGGAACATGGACGGCCTTGTCCAAAACATAGGGAAACTTGTTTTTATTCATTTATTTTTAAAAAAAAAACCAATTTATAAAAATTATATTATATAATTACATTTAGAGGAAAAAAAAAAAAAAAAAAAAATTTCTTTTGCTTCCATCTAAATGTAACTTATGACATATGTGAAGATATAAATGAGAATTATAAAAAACTAAACTAAACATTCTTATCCTTATATTAATTACATAGAAAAATTCATTATTTAGTTTCTAAATTAATTTCGTTTAATCAAAAAGATTTCTCTTTTTATTTTTAGATAAATGAATTTTTTTCTTTTTTTTTTATTTAAACAAATAAGTTCTTTTAATTAATTTTTGTTTAAAAATACAAAAAAAAAAAAAAAAAATTTATGAAAAATTAAAAAATAAAATAAAATAATTATCAAAATATGTAAAATAATTTAATAATAAATTATGTAAAAATTAACATTTTTTTTCTAAATAAAATTGGTCAAAATGATTCGTTTATTCAAACCAAAAAAAAATGAAAATTCATTTATTTAAAATTAAAAAACAGGAATCCTTTTATTCAAAAGAAAAAAAAAAATTATTTATTCAAAAATTAAAAAACAAAAACCCCCTTGTCCAAACTAAAAAAATTTATTTATTCAAAAATAAAAAACAAGATCTCTTTGTAAACTAATATAGGGGCTAAAATGGTCAATTTTCCTAATTACATATTAGAAGTAAAAAATTTGTAACAAATTGCAATAATTTTTCTGGAGAGAGATATTCAAACTTCCTTTCACAACTTCTGGACTGAATGGCCCAAAAATTGAAGGACTCATTCAACAGAACATTGATTTTGTAACTCAGTTTTTATAGCTTTCAATCTGGCAAACGATTACAGGGCAGCAGGAGGTGAGCTTCTTGATAAAAGAAACTTCTCCCACCATTAAAGTTTCTCGGTATTTCCCACCAGTGGCCCCTCCATCTCTACCACTCCATATGTCATTGGGTAACTCGGTGTTTTTAGCTCATTGTCATCAGCGGAGGTTGTTGCCGGAGCATATTTCAACATATAGATAGATGATGACAAACATGAAAGAAAATCTCATCATCAATCAAGCACTAAAGCTCATTATTAGTTACCAGTTGGCACTTGCACCCCCCTTTATATCAGACACACCTAAAGACCAAGGATCATACTGTCCATCCCAGTCATACCACCACCTAGTTCTAGACACTGATACTGAAACCCCCATGTCTGAATCCAAACTCCAATCTGCTTCGCCTCCCATTTCAACCTATGATTAATTGCCCTGGGATCATCATCTTCACACGAGCACAGCTCTTTTCCTTCAAATCTTAATTCAACACTAGTAATAATCTCAAGAATTCATAACAATTATGTTAAGTGAATACCAATGCACTGCTCTATACCCAATCTCAACACCAAAGATTATGAAAAACACACACATCAGTTAACTAATTCAATATCTTATAATCCAAGAATAACCACATAGACATAAAATGTGTCCACTGAAATCATTTCAATTAAAGATAGGTTTTATCATTGACACAGTGAAATGCAACAAGCAAAACACTTAAAAAAGACATCTTTTGGAACGTGTTTACCAGATTGAGACTTTCAATCCCAAGGAAAATGTCGAACATTAAAATTCTACAACTCATCAATAGTAGTCACAAAAATTCAGGAATCAATTTATATGCCAAAACCAAAAACTGCCCGTATCTTGTGGAAAATCAAATCTCTCCATCCCCTCTCAGTATTCTCAACGACTGTGGCATTTCCATATCTGCACCACCCAAAAGAAAGTGTATAACCAATCAGTTAAGAACATAAGGCCCAATCAATGTTAAAGTGCAACAGTATAATCATTCTGGAAGAGAGACAAAAAAAATTTACACACACACACATATATATATATATGGATACCGACCTATCTTCCTCTGGTACATCAGTATGAGTCAGCTTGACAATTGTAACACCAGGTTCAGGTTCATCAAAAGCGAGTCGCACCTGCAACACATCCATAGAAAACCCCATGTAAAAAACCAAGATTATTCAATCCAGCACTAATTGACCAAGCAATCTCTATTAAAACCCTAAGCACGAGTAAAGAGATGTATGAACATTGGAACACGGAAAAGAAGCCATTATCAGTTTCAATCAGGCAATTTAAACCCAGTGTTCCGCAAGGGTATGCCAGACTTTAATTATAGTAAAGTCCGCATAGCAACAGGGATTTAATTTAATATCATATGAAGGCTTAAAATTTTTACCATAGAGTGAATGCCATCAGGCCAGCTCCCAAACCGCCATTTTTGCACAATCAATTTCCCTTCTTGCAACTCCACATTAGTCCCTGTAACCGATCCATCAAATATACTAAATTCACCTCCCACCTCCTTGCTTATCCGAGCATTACTCATGGTAAATCCCTTCCACCTATTCTCATCCATCAAAATCTCAAATAAATCCCTTGCCCTACAGCTGAACTTCTCGGTCATAGTTATTGTCTTAAAGCCTTCCTTTTTCTTCTCCTTCTTTGGAGCCTCCTTCTTCTCTGCGACAGCCACGGGCAACTTCTCCGTAGTAGCACCAGCGGCACCACCACAAGCGTTCGCAGGCTTTTTACCAACTTTCTTGACCTCAAGCTCCTCTTTCGCAGGACCACCTCTACCCATAGCCGTTACAAAAGACCTAACTTGTTCCAGCACAAAAGATTTCCCTCTGGCTACAAAAGCCTCCTTCAGCCTATTCCCGAGAGGCCCATCATCTCTCACAGTGATTCTAATCTCAGGGTCTTCATCTGCATTTTCGTCAGAGATATAAGGGATATCAATGCTGCCATCGGCTTTTAACAAAGTCTTGCCTTCGGAATCTTTAGCCTCTCCTTCCCAAGAAAGGACAAGATTAAGTTCATAGCCGGGAATAATTTTACCCTTTCGAACATTGACGTAGGCTTCCCCTTCAAGCTTTTCGACCTTATTGATACGTATGAAGAGATTACCTTCGCCGTTCAAGAGGGTCTGACCGGCAAGAACTTTTTCAAAGAAATTGCGAGCCCATTCCATACAATTGGTTTCAGCCCAGTGCCAGTTGTGGACATTGGTGCCGTCAGGGCGGTCTTCAACGATCCACCTCTTATCCCCTTCTCCCATTCTAGCCATGGTTGCAGTGGTGTTGGCTGGGAATTGTACAGTTCGAGTTCTTTGTTCTCTCTGAGAAATGCAAGAAACTAAAATGGATTCCAAAATCAGACTTGAGATTGGAGTGCGACGGGGTTTTAGACTTTGACACGAGAAAAGGAGAGAAATAAGTAAAAGCCGTGAAGAGCCTGGAGGGTTCTGAGCAAAGAAAGATCTAGAATTCGGAAATGTGAAGCCCTAATAATCAGGAGGTAGGCTAAAAGAAACAGAGCCGTGTAGAAGGTTCCAGGAAGACAAAATTTTGTTAGCTAAAATTACAAAATTTTAAGATTTTTGAATAATTTTATTAAATTTTAATATAAAAATTTTAAGATTTCTTATATTACGAATTAGAGTTTTAATATTTTGATTTTTTTTTTTTAAATATTATTTTAATAATTAATAATTAAACAAAAAATATTATTTATTTAATTAATTTAAATAATATTTGATAAATTTAAATATTTATTATATATATATATATATATATATTTTTTTTTTTAAAAAATAAAATAAAATTTAAGTTCTATTAATTAACCATCAAAGTGTCAGAATGAGTCTTGTTTTACAATAAGGAAAATAATTCCAGTGGAAAAATATTTAACATATTTTTGATAAACCAATATATATATATATTTTCCCATTCACAAAATATATATATATATATATTCCCCCTGAAATTAGAGACGAATAAGAAAAAAAAAAAAAAAAATTGTCGTTCATCCCCAAGGACTGTTTTCTCCACCAACTCCAAACCTAATGAAAATTGCAAAAAGGAAAAATGCCATGAAAATTCAGCGTTGGAACATTCAAGGAAAGACTCTCCAACCCGACCAAACCTGTCCCGAAATTCCTAAGTAGCATCTTGGTGTCAACCTTCATACTCCATTCCCATTTGAAATTTTTGCATTTCAAGTTTTAATTCTTTCATTCTTCGGCCTACGTATTCTATGAAAAGGAATCGAGAAAGTACCCACAAATTCCCAAAACCCGTCAAGAAAGTCATACAGAAGGCCGCCACTGTGATTCGGAAATCTAAACCTGCAGATAATCAAGTCAAAACTAGAGTAAAAGTAGAAAAACAAGCCCACTCTCAAGGTGGGGTTTCAGTTCCCTCTTCGTTCTTGGAAAAATGGCCAATCCTGACCTCTGATTTCTTCCAAATTGATGCTCTTGATCTTGCACCTCGTTTGCTCGGCAAGTACCTTCGAAGAGATGATGTTGTTCTCCAGATAACTGAGGTTTTTTAATAGTTTCCGTATGTTATGTTCTTGCTCTCAAATGCATTGTTGTTTACCGTGGACCTTAAATGTGTCTATCTTGTGATCATTAACATAATTGATGTAGGTGGAAGCTTACCGGCCAAATGATTCAGCTTGCCACGGGCGATTTGGAATTACAGCAAGAACTGCGCCAGTTGTATGATTTCTTAATTGGCGTTCTCTTTCATATTTTTTTTCTTACTAATTTCCAATGTTCTTAAGTTTGCCAATGTGAAAATTGAAGTGTTGACATTAACAATGATTGCGCAAAATTAAAATAGCAGAAAGAAAAATATGTCGAGTTCCGGAAGGTCATTGTGGAAAGGCGTTTCCTTTATAGGCTTGTCGATTAAGATACAGCAAACTTCAGTGATAATAATAATGAGTTCTTTTGGTGTTATATCTAATCATGCTGTCTAAAGAAATATTGACAGAAGAACGAGAAATATTAATTCTTGAAAGTGGAAATTTAATGATAAGAATCACTCTAAATGTAATTCATGATTCATTGGTGAAGTATTTTCCAGGTATCTCGTGATTTTCTTTTAGCTATATAGGCTTCCGGGGGAAAAAAAAAAATGAGAGAAAGAAAGCAATGTATTTACTTATGCAGAACCAGTTGCACCAACATTTACGTACTAGAAAACTAAAACCATGGTTTTTTAATTGCAGAATTGTTGGCCCTATCTTATTTTGTCTATCAAATATTCACCAGTCTTGTTAATTTTCTTAGTGGAATCTCCCCGTATTTTTGGAATATAGTTTGGACCTGGTGGACATGCATATGTTTACCTTTGCTATGGCCTTCATACAATGCTCAACATTGTGGCGGATAAAGAAGGAGTTGGAGCGGCTGTGTTAATTCGATCTTGTGCCCCGATCAATGGTAAAGCTACCCTAAAGTTGAATTTTTCTTTTTCGAAGTCCAATTAACTGTTTATGCCATTATTGTCTAAGTCTTCATGCTTTCAACTTATTTAAATGTTAGTATAGTTCTGAAATTATTCCTTCTAACCCTTTATATGTCTATGAAGTGGATTTTTATTTGGACTTATTATTTGATTTATTTGACTCACGTACTGTTTTGACATGTTGATTTTCTTTGATAAACTTTTCAAAAAATTCCATGTGTTAAGCTGATGGCCTAAGACTGGAAAAGGCAGTTGGTTTTAGGCTTCACATACTGCAGAACTTACGCTTGTGTAATCCCACTTGTTTCTTTTAGTTTACATCCTTGATTATTCTCCAGCTACTTTGGTTGCCTCTGGTGATTTACTACTGTGGTATAAAAGAATAGATGTTGGAAGATTGAAAAATTTCACAATGAAGGATAAGGCTTGTTTGAGCATTTGTTTTGTTTTTTTTCTTGCTTCAAATGAGAAAAAATTGGAAAGCTGTTTGAGGCTTGATATGAACTAGATACAGTGTTGTTCAAAATTTGCGATGCATATTTAAAAATTCTAAATGTAGTGATATATATATATGTAAATTTTTTCACAATTAGATAAGGATAGTTTTGATGTTTTTTTTAATCCAAAATTTGAATTCCTTTAGATTTTCTTCTATAATATATATCGTGTATAGAATCTTTGTTCTTCCAAGAAGTTGTTACCTTAGATTACACAATTGGGATTTATATACCTGTCCAAACATTGCAGGGATGGAAACCATTCAGCAGCGGCGGGGTATTAAAACAGAGAAGCCTATTCTTCTTACAGGGCCTGGAAAGGTGTCTTCTGACAAACTTGTTTTATTTTGCTGTCCATTTTCTCATTTATGGATCAAAATTCATCTTCTTGTTGTACTTCAATTTTGATTGCAGATATCAATGTCTTTTATGGGTTGTTCATGTATTTGCATAAAGTTATAGTTTACTGACTAATCTACTGTTGCAAAGATTCTGTGGTTGAGTAATTTCAATTGAAATGCCGGAACAAAAGTAGAATGCAATTATGTATCACCGATTCTATTGCATGAATACGTTTCTCTCAGGGTTGTTACTGAAGTTTCACGAAGGATGGATGTTATTTCCTGTTTTTGTAAGATTGCAGGAGTAGAAAAAGTAGATTCTTGCTCCAATCAAGTTCCTTGACAAAATCCCTCCAATTTCTTTAGATCATCATGTTTTGCACTGCAATAGCTAATCATGGAATCAGCCTGCTCTACAGAAGAAGGCTTATCTGTCTTCTCTTTTTCCAAAATTGTTGGAAATGAACAACAATCTAGGTACTTACCAAAAAAACCAAACCAAAAAAAAAATAATAATAATAACAATCTAGGGGAAAATGAAAAAAGAAAAGCCAATATGTGTGACAAAATATGTTAGATATATAGCTACAGAGACAAACTGATATTGCTTCTGGCCAGTTCATTGCTTGCCACCGAACAAACCCTTTTTCATCGTGATATATCAGTTGCTTCCTTTCATCTCATTCCTTTGTACTGATTTTTGGCATTGTTAATTTTGTTTCTTAAAGGTAGGTCAGGCATTAGGAATTTCAACAGAGTGGTCTAACCATTCACTCTTTACTCCTGGTAAGATTCTTGACCCTTCTTTTGCTTCATTTTAAGAGAATGCATATGTAACCTGCGCATGTTCTGTGTCATTTGGTGGACTCCAATGTCTATGTGTCCTCCTCTCAGGTGGTCTGGAGCTCTTGGATGGACCAAAGCCAGATGATGTACTTGTTGGTCCAAGAGTTGGTATCGATTATGCATTGCCAGAGCACGTCAATGCACTGTGGAGATTTGCAATTGCTGGTACTCCGTGGATAAGTGCTCCTAAAAGTACACTAAGGCCTTCCTAACACTGAAGGCATTCCTCTGGAAGAGTGGTTTTGTAATTTCTCATGGCTAAGGAAGTTAACTCTGATGGGGGAGGGGGGGGGGGGGGGTGGGTCTTACTATTACCTAATGAAGAGGAGGTTAACTGTGGTGACAAACAAAATCACTGTTTTGCCATTTCTATCTTATCTCATTCCCACTTAGATTTATATATTATGATACCCTTTTCCTATAATGGAATTGAAAACAAATTTTCAATAAACGTGGATAATTATTTTAATAGTGGGGTAAAAGAAAAATTAGTGAATTAGGTTGTTAATATTATAATTTTAGTTTGGTTGTTTTTTTTTTGTTTAAAGTAAGTTTTTAATGTATAATAAATTGACGTATTTGATTTTTTTTTTTTTTTTACAAAATTTATTATTTAAATAAGTTAAATTTTATAAAGAGATTAAATGTATTAACCGTAATATAAATTAAGAATTTTAAAAAAAAAAATGAATCGAAAAATTAAGAATTAAATTTATCAATTTTTCCGAGAAAATTATTTTGGAACTTGGGAATTTCAACTTTGATAATACATTATCTAAGGGTTTAAATTCTCAATTGATTGAGAAGGTTGGATTTATGTAATTTAGGGTGGAACCATTTTGATTTATTATTAGTCTTCATATCCAGTTGATACTGCAGTTGAATTAGTCTAATAAATTAATTCTTTTCATTATTATTGAAGAATTCAGGAAGAATTTATCATTTTAAATTATTTTTATGTAATATTTTGAATTAAATTAGGGAAAATAGGCCCTAATTTTTTTTTTAAACTCTATTTTGTCCTCAATTAATTTTTAAATTTCTAATGTAATCATTTAGCAAGTTCTAAATAAGTTACAGGTAATTTTTTTTTTTTTTAATATAAAAATCATAATATGAATTTTTTTTTTTAATATGTTGAAAATATTTTTAAATTTATTAATATTATAAAAATTAATTTTATATTGCATTTAATTTTTTAATTTTTTTTTTTTGCAGCATAATAAATATTATCAAAATTTTCTCTTTTTATTCTATCAATTAATTATTTTGTCATATATTTAAGTTATCAATCAATGAATATAGAATAAAATAATTAATTGGTGAAATAAAGAGAGAAATTTTTCATAATATTTAGAAATATTAGTGAATTTAGTCTCAAACATTTGTTCCATTTTCATACTTGGTCCCAAAATTTCTTTTTTATGGATTAGGTCCCTAATTTTATAAAGTGTGTGTATTAGGTCCTTTTATGTGGATATCTTAACTATATTGATAAATAATTTTTATAATATTAATAAATTTAAAAATATTTTCAACGTATTAAAAAAATTACACTATGATCTTTGTATTAAAAAAAAAAAAAATTACCTGCAACTTGTTTGGAAACCTACTGGGGGACTATATTGGAAGTTTAAAAATTGATTAAGGACTGAAAAGAGTTTAAAAAAAAAAGTTTAAGAACTGAATCAGCAATTCAAAAATAGTTCTGGAATTAAACTGACTATTTTTCCATTAAATTACATTTTTACCACCAAATAATAAATGTATATTAATAAGGATAAATCACCAATTTAATCCCTTAAGTTTATGTTTTGATCTATTATGGTCCCTCATATTTATTTTTTGTCCAAAGTAGTCCCATAAAAATTTTCAAATTAATCAAAGCGGTCCTTTGACCGTTAACATTCAAATATTCCATTAACTTTCTTTGCTCGTATTTTTTTAGAGGGAATATTTTTATCATTTTGTTCAAAATTAAAGGGGAAAATTAAAAAAAAAAAAAGAAAAAAAAAAAAAAGAAATAACTAATTTTTTACTGGGATAGAGGAGGTGCAAAAGTACAAAAATACCCCTCTAAAAAGACATACGCAAGGAAAGTTAACAGAATATTTGGATGTTAACGATCAAAGGACCACTTTGATTAATTTGAAAATTCTTAAGGGACTATTTTGAATAAAAATAAACATGATAAATCATAACAGATCAAAACATAAACTTAAGGGACTAAATTGACAATTTATCCTATTAATAATGCATAAAAGTTTATGTCTTAAATATCTACTGATGTTGATTTATGAATGAAAAAAAGTAAAAAATATTTTATTTTTTAAATTTATATAAAAGTTTTTCACTGTCTTAATAAAATAAAATAAAAATTATCAAATTTGATTATCTTTTAATATTTGTTTGAGGGAAGATAGATTTATTTACTTTCTAAATTATTTTCGATTAGTTATATTATTTTAAATTTATTTTAGTTTCATAATTATTTTTATTTTTGTGAATTAGTCTTTTTGTGAGTCAAAAAATGGTAAATGGGCATAAATAGTCCCTAAATTATGCTTATTTGATGACATTGGTCTTTGAATTAATTTTTTTATGACATTAGTCCCTGAATTATGTTAAAATGTGTGAAATTGGTCATTCCATTAAAAATTTTTGTTATCTTACCGTTAATTTCAAAATAAAAAAAAATTTGTTCAAGACATTTTAGTCATTTCACAATAATATTATTTGAAAGAAAAACATATTATTAATACAAATACATATATATATATATATATATAATCATTTCTATTATTCTCTTTACCATATATATATACATATACATTGCTTTTTTTTTTTTTTTTTTTGTATAATATTATTATGAAATGACTAAAATTCTCTTTGGCAAAATTTTTTATTATTATTATTTAAAATTAATAGTAAAATAACACAAATTTTTAACGGAATAACCAATCTAACATAATTAAATATAATTTAAGGACCAATGTTACCAAATGGCCATAGTTTAGAAACTTATTTATGCCAATTTGCCGTAAAAAATAAAATTTCTAAATAATCTGATATTTTTAATTCAAAAAATATAGAGGCAAAACAGAAAAATCATATATATATATACATTGTCATCTGCTAAACCCAATAGAAATGAAACCAATCTTCTCCTTTATCCTTCCAATCGTCGATTCTATAGAGATTCCTACGCATAAAAACGAGTTGTTCTCTCTCTCGCGATTCCATGCATTCTGAAAAAGATGGGCACAAAGGATTCTCTGTTCACAAGTTTTTGTATTTAATAAATGTTTTTTTTTTTTTTCGGTTAAACTTCAAAATCACTCATTAGTATGTGGAATCGATGTGATAACGCATGGGGAGGGAATTTCTAATATTTTTTCCTTTTTGTATTTCTAATTTTTGAATTAGAAATTCATATTACCTAAAACTGATTTTGACACTTACAAAAAGACTAAAATAAAAAATTTGTAAATTAATATAAAGTATTATGGAAAGGATTCCTAACTTAGAGATACTGTTAATGTATCAAGTATCAACTAATTAAATATAAATAATATCATTTATTGCAGTATCCCAACATAAATTATATAGATATTATATTATATATAATACAAATTAAAAATATTTAATAATTAAATTTATAATTAGTTTGTTTATAACATAAATAAAAATAAATACTTTAACTACTCACGCCTCAAAATAAAAGAAAACCATATTTTTTCCATAATATAAAGATATAAAATGAAAATCATAACCCTCCAATTGTAACTTAAATAAAATAACTGAATAATTTTTTAAATATTTCTATTCATTTTAAAATCTATTATTACTTAATATATTTTCAACAAATTTAAATTTTAAACTATCTTGTAATCTCTTTTATCTGGCTATCAATTAAACTATATTCCATAGAACACAATAATAAATATTTTGTTAGAATAGAATCTTAAAAATATGCACATCTACACTTGCTACTCCTACATTCTAAAATGACTATCAAAATATTTCTAAATAAATAATTTGCTTTTAGAAATATTTAGTATCTCTACAGAATTAAAAATAATTTTTTTTTTTTTTTCTTTATGGGTATCTCATTCAATTATTTTTACACGATTCTGGCCTACTTTCAAGTCAGTCATTTATGCTAAGAAACTAACTGCATTACAAGATAAGAAACTCCTAATACAACATTTATAAAAAGAAAACTGGGGAACAATGACTTTGCAGACTAATGACCTATCCTGGTTAAATACAGTAGTAAACTCAGTAATGCAGATGATCTAATATTTGATCTCACCTGACTCCTGGACATTTCAATGCAAGCAATATACTTAATTCTGGAAAACTAGAATCTTTACACACAAACCAAAAGAGAACCCACGAGTTACCATATACAAGATAACTTTCACTTGCTGCAGCAGCCAAACTATAAGGGAACTTACTGTTGGTTATTTGCAGAATCCACGTACAAGAAGGAAAACCAACAACCTTCACAAGACTAACAGCTTGTCATAGCTACAGGTGAAGAAAAGCCAGAGAGAGAGAAGAAAGATCAATGAACAATCTAATACAATAAATCTACCACGGTTTCATGGCTCAATTATAATAGTAGGACACCTAACTCACTCATGGAACACCCAATCACACGAAAAATGCAGTCTCCGTGTGAGAGACTTGCAAATGCCTTCTGAAAAGGAAGGAAGAATAGTATGTTAGCAGAAAATACACACAATAAAAATGTAATATGGATCTCTAAATGATTAAACATGCAGTCTAATAAATACAGTTTTTATTCCAGGTCAAAGATGGGCAATATTACCTTCATTATCTAAAGGCAAAGAATTATGTACAAACTGGTGGAAGCATGAAACAACATATCTGCGATCACATGCCAGGAAACAATTGGTGAACGCAACCATGCTCTGTGTTTAGAATATATATATATAAGGTAAATGTTATCAAGGTCTAAGCTAATGGTTTCCCTCCTGTTCTGGGATGCATTAAGCCATAAAATTCGGTAAAATCCAGTCGAAACAAGAGGAATTTCAAATCTGTGTGTTGCTGCACAGGCAATTGAGAAATAAACCCATCGAAGACAGATGAGTATTCATTTGCAATTGCATCTATATCTTGGCCCACATTCCGAAGGAATTCTCCAGCGCGCTGTGTTTTAGCCTTCCGGCCTTCACCAAGCCATGATCCAGAGTCTGAAGATTTCTCCTTTGACTTGGCCTGAGATTTGTCTTTATCCCGAGATGACAAAGACACTTCTCTGCTTCTGCAGATTTAGCAGGTACGTTATATAGGATTCACAAACAGCTTCCCTCGTGAAGAATTTTAATTATAAAAATAGCAATAGAACAACAAACTAGACAAGTACCTTGATTGCAACTCGTTAATGCCTTCATGTAATCGATCTGCATGACTACGAAACCGCAAAATGAGGTCAAACAAAATGAAGAGAGTCTTATTAAGAATTTGGGACCGCTCTCCAAGTAGAGATTTCTCGACTATTGAAAAAAGATACTTCTCATGTGCCAAAAGTAGATCATCAAGATCTTTGGCTAGTTCCATCTCCTTTAAAAGGTTAGACCATGATACTTCCAAAACTTCAAACATGATGTAGTACTGCAAATTCGTAACAAAATGGTTCATCTCATCCCAGAGAACTTGGCATCTCCTTGATGTCAAAATAAGCTGTGACTGAATAGCATTTGGCAACTTAGAAGAGAAACGAGAAGTAACGCAGTTTGGTTTCATCATCTTCCAAGTACCAATAAGAGCATGTTCTACCCTCCTAAGCTTCCACAAGAAGTTGAAAATTCTGAGGTACCTTGCCATAACAGATTCTGTGAAAATTGTATTTAGTGGAACTCTTGCATCATATTCCAACGAAAACACATCCCAGCCTCTATCTCCAGTGTTGTGTGGCATCATCTTCACCCTCAGTCTATCCAATATATCAGGATCATCGTACTGTGCATTAGATGACCGAATTGAACTTTCCAACAGTCCTGCAAGCTTGAATGAACTGATTGTATTAGCTGGCTCAGACAATTCCGGACCAACAATATCCATAAGATATTGAACAAAATCACCCTGCCCAAGAAGTAGATAGCGCTTAATTGCAAGGCAATGTTCCTTGAACTTGTATCTTTTGTACATAACATCTAATAAATGCCTATCTATCCTCTTTGCGGCCTCAGCAACCAAAGACTCAAGTGCATCAGTCTCACCATAACCAAGGCCACCTCTACTAGTTGAAGTCCCAGCAGCAGCAGCAGCTTCTGTTGCAGCCTCAGCCCAACCACGATCCTCACAACAAACTCTAAGGAAGTTAATGGACTTTCCAGTTCTTAGAATTCGCTGAGCAAGGGATGGAGAAATAAAAGAAGGAAGCATCGCAGCATGCAGCCTGTAACCTTCCCTCCAGAGGGATTCTGCTTTGACAGGTTGACTCAAAACAAAGAACTCAGAAAAGATATCTTCAAGCTCTCCTTCTAGAACCCAACTTCTCACCATTTCAAAAAGCGGGGAACACACTCGTCGAAGCAATCTCTTCATGAAATCACTCACCAGAGGATCCCCATGCTGCGCATGCATGTGAATTGCCCCAGCCATGGCTCCACCTTTCAAAACCTTACAGCTATCAACCAAAACAGCCATTAACCTCATCTTCACCATTGGCTCGGCAAACCAAACTGACAGCCTTCTGAATGAAAGATAATTACCTGTACTCGTGTTGTCTGAAACCAGTGGAATAGGATTCATTGCCTGAGCTTCAAGCACTGCCAGCAATTTATAATACTCTGACAACTCATCCTGCAATGCAGCACAAAATGCCTGCCCAACAGTGCCTACATCCTCAGCCGGAAACCTATCCAAACTCTCAGAAATATACCCTTTGACTTTCCTAAACAACCACCCGAGCTCACAAAGCTTCTGAACCATAATCCTAGTTGGCCTTGGAAGCTTAACTGAATCAGGCAATACATATCCATCAGCATTCTCATCAAATTTCACATATTTTCCATCAATCCCTTGACAAGCATACAACACGTCCCTAACCAGAACATCCTCGGCAACCTCATTCTCTTCCTTCAACAAACTCACAAATTCCCTATAGGCCATATCACGAATGTTTTCTGGGTCCTTTGATACCATTAGGACCCCTCCCGTCCATCCCTTTTCCACGTCCTCCCTACCCTTGAAAACCCTTGAATTGTCTCCCAAACCCCTCAATTTCTCAAATTCGTCACTTAAACCTCCATCGCTCCATTTCTTCTCCACCTTTCCCAATTTATACAAACCTCTCGCTCTGTTGGAATCATCTCTAGAACCACCAACTGAATCGCTCAAGATACTATTAACACGGACCCCATTCATATTTTTATCCAAATTATTCAATCCCCTTAACTGCTCATTGCTAACGTCATATCTACTGCTCAATTCATTATCAAATAAGGCAGGCAATCCACCGGATAATGCAGGGTCAAAAAAACCATTAGAAACCTTAGAAATGAGCCGATTTTTCTGGGATTTTCGATCTTCGGATATAGTTTTGAGCAAATAGAGCACGGCCCACTTATTTTTAACACTACCGGGACCCGTTTTTGCAGAAAATTTAGAGTAAAGATCCGTGAAAGTGAGGGCTTCAGAAGACTTACCGTGGGTGGCGAGTTGGCGCTTAATAGACTCGGCCATAGCAGCCGCATCCGGCGTAATAGATGGGGTCATTCGGCTCGAAAGAATCCGCAAGGCATACTTGAGTTCCTGCTGGTACTGTAGGGGAGTAACTAGAGAGGTGGAGTGAGGATTTGGGTTAGAGGAGGAAGACGAAAACGTACTTAAGTGAGGCGAAGTGCAGAGTAAGCGGTGAACTAGTTCTTTAACTAGATCTAAGACCTTTCGCTCGTCGCCTTCCATGGAGGACTTGAGCGAGAACGAACGAAAAAGGATTGCCGGACAGGGATGGGAAAGGGTTGAGGGTTTTTTGGAATTTTTGATTTTTGATTTAATATGAGCGGGTAAACCAGATTGCCCGCTTGCACACCAACCAAACACACAAATTACAATAAAACGCTTAGTCGGAAAAAATCGTTGCTTTAACCCAACGAGTTTTGCATTTTATTATTATTATTATTTTTTTTAAACATAGTTTAAAAAAATTAAAAATTAAAAAAAAAAAAAAACAGACATTTTTAGCTAAATCTGAGAATAATAGCTGAATTTAGTCTCCAAATACTTTTTTATTTTTCAAAAAATAAATGACATAAAATTTTATTATATTTGGGGGGCGGAAATTAAACGTACATCAAGCTAAATAAATTAAGGAATTAAAATAAATAAATAAATAAAATATAGGACTAAATATTGCCAAACATATTGCTCAATCCAATACCTTATTTTGCTCATTTAAGTCTATATCTTCGATTAATAACTAAAAATAAATAAAATCACAAAATACAATATATGAAAATGGTGAAATAGTTTATTACTAGATTTATAATAGAATCAAAGGGAATTGAATATGAAATATTTGAATTTGATTTATTTAATTTTTAAATATGTTCGAATAGACTCGATTATGGTCAATTAATGTTTCAAATCTATAATCATGTTTGAGTTCTTTCGATTATTTATTTATATATATATTTTAGTTCAACTCGTCTAATTTTCAAATTAGTTTAACTTCGAGTTTGAATTCGAATTCAAATTATATTTAAAAAATAATAATATGTAAAATTAAATAATAAAATATTAGTAAATAATAATTTTTAAATAATATAAATATTATAATTTATTCGCAATATTCATTCGAATAATATTTAAATTTAAAAAATTATTTGAGATTATTTATTTAACAAATAAACGAGTAAACGAGCATTAATCAAACATAAACAAGTTCGAAGAAGCATTCTTTATGAATTGTTTAGCTCATTAACACCTCTATTCATTATCAAACAATTATTTTTTGAGATCGTACTTCTTCTCTAATGTTTCAATATATATATATAATTAGATGTAGACTATTGTTGTTGTTTTTTTTTTCTTTTTTTTTTTTTCTTTCTAACTGTAACACTCCAAATTCACAATATAAGTGCACAAAAGTGTATTATTATATATAAGCATGAACTTAAAATTTATTATCACTTTAAATTATCATTTCAAGTATAGCGATAATGATATTAAATAATTAATTATATCAAATATAATATTTTATCTCACATTATAAATATAAACATAAATCTAAATTTTTATTTTTAATTAGAATAATATTAAATATATATATATATATATATATTTTTTTTTTTTTTTGGGCTAGAATAATATCAAATAATTGATAATAAATATGGCTAAATTTATGAAACTAGTTTTAAATAATTGATTAGTAATGGTTGCTGGGTGGAGTTTGGAGAAAATAACAACAAATTCATGGTCCATTTTACCAAGGAGAAAAAAATAAAAATAAAAATAAAAAAACGTAGGGGTATACGATAATGAATTTAATTTAGAATAAATGAAGAGTGGGCGAGGGTGAGGGTAAGGGGGGCATGACCGTATACTTATTTATAAAAGGTTAAGAGAGAGGACCGTCCCCGTGCTTTTGCTCCAGTGTCCCGTCCTTTTCTTCTCCTATTATAGTAACAATGATATGTTTTTTTACCGTCACTATTTAAATTATGGGAAAAAAACTTTTATATATATATATATATATATGGAAAATTGACCGGTTTAGTCCTCTAACTATTTTCATTAATTAACATAAATTTACAATTTTTTTTAACCTATTAAATCCTATATTTTTTTACGGACAGCTTGTTAAGTCTTTTTGTTAAAAAATTTGAATTTTTCGGCCAAGATTCATTACGTGTTGAACACGTGATGATTTTTTAAGGGCAAAATCGTCTTTTTGAGTATTATAAAACTATGAACTTAGACTAATTGTAGGGTCTTATAAAACTTTTTTTTTCGTATAAAGAGGACGATTTTGTAATTAGTTTAAGTTCACAGCTTTATAATACTCAAGAGGACGATTTTGGCTGAAAAATTCAATTTTTTGGCAAAAAAGACATAATAGGCTGCTCATAAAAATATGTAGGACTTAACATTTTAAAAAAGATTGTGGACTTATGTTAATTAATGTAAATAGTTAAAGAACTAAACCCACCAATTTTCCATATATATATATATATATTTTGTAAATAAGTTCGTGCTTTGAAGATTGTTTACGTGTTATTAAAGAAATAAGATGGCGTCAAACTCTTTTCGTAAATGATGATAATTAGAATACTAAAGAGATAATTAGGATAATTTTATTATTGTTTGTGTGTGATTTATATATATATATATATATATATTTTATATAACTCACCTATATTTTTTATGTTAAATATGTTATTTTCCATGTTCTTTTAAGTTGGATATCTATTATGTTATCATAAATCATATTCATTCATTTATGTATAATATTTTCCTTTATTAATGAAATTTTACTTGTTAAAAAACATTCAAATTTTGTGATACTTAAATAACAAACTAGCTAATTTGATTGATATATTTCCCTTTATTTAGGTACTCCTATTTAGATTTTTTTTTTTTTTTTTTTAATAGTGTGTTATAATATTGGGTCTCTCCTATAAATCATTCCAAAGTAATCAAAATTGTAATATTGTAAATAATATTTTATTTGTAAATATTTAAAATTATAATTTATGTGAAATTTGAATAGTTAAAAAAGTTTAGTTCAGTGGGTAGCAGTTTCACTTATGATCCAGTAGATCATGAGTTCGAGATACGTTCGAAGCAAAAATACCTCAAAATTTAAAAAAAAAAAAAAAAAGAACCAAACTATTAATAAGTTAATTATATATTATTATGAAAAGGAATAGTGATTAATAAGCCTAATTCAAGGCCTAATGGCTTTTTTTTTTTTTTTTTTTTTTTTAAAGTTTAAAATAGAGACATAGAATAGGTTGCGTTTTGGGAGATATGATTCTCTCTCGTAAGTATAATTTTATTATTATTATTATTATTTTCCAACTTCCAGTTTATATATATACATATGATGATTATTAGCATCTCTAGTGTCTAGGGTTAATGACTGACCACCTAAACATCAATGGATGAATATTGAATACTAAACAAAACAATTTGGCAGCTACTAATTAGGGATGAAATCCACTATTACATAATTTTTATGAAGAAAATGATCAAATACACTAATTTATTATATATTATAAACCTATTAAATATAAAAAAAAAAAAAAAAAAAAAACTAACCGAATTCATAAACATTAGGATGAATTTATCTAAAAAAAAAAAAAATTTATATTTTTAGCTTGAAATTTTGATATTTTTTCACCAAAGTCTTTTCTCCTATCAAAGTTTCGTCTTCTCATTTTTAGTATATGTATATATTTCTTTATAAATTACAATTTTTTCTCTCAACATGATATTTGTTAATTTAATTTAATTTCTTTAATAATTTTATTTATGATGGTATGTTTTTATAGAATGGGAATTATTTTTTTTATTTTTTGATAATTAGAGAGAGGGAGTGCAGTTGTTGGTACTATTACATATTTTCTTTTTTTTTGGGTAAATATGTACTATTACATATCTTCATGAATATAAATGTTGATGCCCTAGGGGCATAGACCAGTTGGTATGGTCTGGAGTGACAAGAGACTAGCGCCTTTGGCTGTCGGGGTTCAAAATATAAATGTTGATTTTTTAATATGTATCCGTATTTTGAAAAAAAAAAAAAATAATAAAGAAAAAAGAAAAATAAAGAAAAAGTAGGGTAATAAGATTAAGATGGAGAACATGACAGCTCCAGGAAAGTAAACGTTAAACTCGAAGGGGCAGCTGTTGTAGACTGTTGTAATATATATATATATATAGAGAGAGAGAGAGAGAGAGAGAGAGAGAGACTGTGAAAAGCATTGACTTCAAAGTTTTGAACGTTTGCGTGTGGGTAAAGTTTGGAAAAATTACCTCATACAGATATATTTCTTTATCCTCTTGTAAATTTTTTTTTTTTTTTTTAAATGACCTTTAAGCCTGGGAGAAATGGAAGATTTTGAAACTTGAAAGTTTAAAAACAGACCCAGATCCGCCTCCTTTTCCACATGCCCCTATTTCACTACTCACCCACCGCTCTTTTTCGCAGTCCCTTATCAGAATGCAGACAAAGTGAAAAAGGGGGCCAAAAAAAAAAAAAAAAAGTATACAAGAAAATATAGTTTTTTACTCATCATTTTTCAATAACAAAATGTTGATTGAGACAAAGGTGCAACAGGGACAAGAAGAGTAGCTTGAGATTTCTCTGCATATAGATATTTTTTTTATAATTTTTTATTACCCTGGTAAGCTTATAGAATGTGTTTTTTGTTTTTTTTAGCTCGTAGAGCTTCGGAAGTGCTTCATTTCTGTGATCTTTTTATTGCTTCTGAGCTTTTTAAGCTGTTAAAGATTTGATTTTTATGCATCAACAGAGTTATCCTAAGTGGGTTGTCTCTGAAACGTTTTCTAAGTCGATGCATATGACTTGTATTTGTGATAGAAAAAATGAAATTTCATTGTCTTTTCTGGGATTTTGGAATATGTTTTGACAATACAGACGATGAGGGAGAAATATGAAGCCGTCTTTGAAGGATTATTGTATGAGATGAGATGAGATGGTTCAGTTTTTTTCTCTTTTCTTTTTGTGTGGATGTGTTTTTCTCTTTCTAGAATTTGTATTGTTTTATGGTCTACCCTTTTAACGCTGTGAACTGACGTAGTGTTTGAATGTTAGGGAGGCTTATTTTGACAGAGTCTAGTCTTGGAAAATTTAGATAATTAGTGCAGAGTTGAATCGAAATTTGGAAAAGATAATCACCTTTTCTTACTACTATAACAGTTATGTCATTCTCATTTTATAGGGAGAATTCTACAACCAAAATAATGGCCTCATTATAAAGCTCTCACATTTGATTCCACTTTTCAGTTATTGGCTTTATTAAAATAAAGAAAAAAGTAGGTTTGCTGTTTCTATAATTTGAGTTGGTAGCTTTTTTTTTTTTTTTTTTTTTTTTTTTTGTTTAAATGTTTAAATGTTTCGTTTCTTCATCTGTTCGTTTTGGTGAAGTTTTCAGGCCAAAAAAAAAAAAAGTATTATTGATGTTGTTGTTGGGCTATGACTGTACTGTGAGTGCATAAATTGTAGAGCTTAACTATTCTTTGTTTAGTGTTACCATTTATAGGTACATTTTGATCCTTTTGTTCTCTTTCTGAGACTGGGAGCACTTGCCTTTTGCTTAAAATCTTCAATACAGTGCTAGTCTTCCTTGGATACCTACACCATAGCTTTTCCAAAGTATGGCCACAGCAGAACTCTTGATGCACTTAGGCCTTTTCGAGAGTTGGATTAGTTATGTGATTGTGACTGATCTGAATTTTGGTTGTTTTCTATTCTTTGATATGGAGAATAATAAAATTTTTATGCATGGATAAAACGATAGTACATTATTTATTTGTTATTTGCATAGAAGTTGGGTGAGGGAATCTATTCTCATTCATGTTAGTTTAGAGCTTTACCTAACACTACCAAAAGGTTGGAAACAGGAGAAGGTAAATGTGGAAAATGTCTTTGGATCAGTCAAGATGATTAGAACTGATGTAATGGTGTAATAGGGACCCGTTGAATTAATTTACTGTATTAATTTGTCCAATATTTTGTCCTTTTTCCCTGAAGCCCTAATCAAAAACTGACTATCTATAATATGTCCTTTATAACCATATGCTCCTAATGATGGTTTAGACTATGCTTTTGCATTCACTTAGAGGTGTTTGTGGAGATCTTCTATAAACCAATCTACCTTTTGATGTTTGTTTGTGTTACTGAGAGAGCATTATTATAGGGATACTTGGATGAAAAATGGCTCCTGGAGGTGCTGTTTGCAAGGGAGAAGCTGAATCACATCTGAAGAATGCAAATTATGATCTTGCGGTGGTTAAGGCAGAGAAAAACATCACACCTTTGAAACCTAAGATCAGCTCGAGTGAAAAGCATGGGGTAGCTTCAATCAATGGTGTACATGAGCTTCTTCAGTGTCCTGTCTGCAGAGGTTCACTATACCCTCCAATTCATCAGGTCTGATTTTTTTTCACTGCTGCGAATGAACTTGCAATATTTCTCCATCGCCAAAAAAAGATTTGCAGTTATGATTTGTTTCATTCTTCACCCTATTTCTTGAATATGTGTAAATATATTTTGCATCCATGGAATTGATGGGAGTGGTGTTCAGATGAGGAAGATGATCTATTATTGAGGCTTGAGAGCAGTATAATGGTGATTGTTTCTGGTTTTGTTTTAGTTCTTTCCCAATGTATCACCCAAGTCAAATATCTGCAAACAACAAAATCCATTTCCTCTTCTTCCTCTGGAGGTTGCTGATTGCGTTTCATTTTCTGATTGGTTCAGAAATCATGTCTATTGTGATTTTCCATGTTGTAGTGGTTTAAATTGGATTATACATGGTGAATTGCGACGGCAGGTGTTTGCACATGAATGACATTGTCGGAAGTTCATTTTACTCTCAAGCTGATCCACAAGGGATCGAATAAAAAATTGTATGAATTTACATTCAAAACTGTTATTGATCCTTGTGTCATCCCCCAACTGTTGCTAGTACATCTTTAATTATTTTTCGTTCTTTTTCCTTATTGATAATCTTATATATTTTTACTCCTACTGAATTTTTCTGTCTAATTCTTTTTTATATTCCTGTTTCATTTAGTGCCCAAATGGTCACACATTATGTGCTAACTGCAAGATGAGAGCACATAACTCTTGCCCGACCTGTCGATTTGAGCTAGGGAATATAAGGTGTTTGGCCTTGGAAAGAGTGGCAGAGTCCTTGGAACTTCCCTGCAAATATCAAAATGCTGGATGCCACGATATATTTCCATATTATGGAAAGCTCAAACACGAACAACTTTGCCGATTCCGTCCATACAATTGTCCTTATGCTGGGTCCGAATGCTTTATGACCGGTGATATTCCGACACTGGTAGCACATCTTAAGGATGATCACAAGGTTGACATGCATGATGGATGTACCTTCAACCACCGTTATGTGAAATCCAATCCGCATGAAGTTGAGAATGCAACTTGGATGCTGACAGTAAGTCTCATAAAACCAAATCGTAAATGAGTTTTCTTGAATCACATAAAACTATGTTAATACTGTATCCTGCAGAGAAAAATGAACTACAACTGGTATCTAATAAATGGATTCCTTCTCATAAGTTGAAGTCTGTTCACTCTTAAACGTACATTTGAATTAGCTAACCAGCATAAGTAGCAAAACACGTAGTTTCTTTACCTGTTTTGTTGATTTGTGCCACAAGTTATTTGGATACATGTTGTGCTAAACTTTTTGTATGTATCCCGGAACCATCTCATGTTAGATCAGTCTGTGAGTTCTTCAAGTGTTAAAGATTAGTAAAAATAATGGCCTTATGCATTTGGAAGTTGAAAGTTCTCAGCATTATCGTTGTTCGTAAATTTGTACTACAAACAGTGATTTAAGAAACATCATAACTGGACATGTTTGCCAAATCTAGTATTTTTACTAATTTAGTCTACGTTAAATTCTGAGTCTGTAGACTTGCTTTAGCTATGGATGTGTTTTCCAAAGGTGTGTTAACCTTGTGTGCAGGTGTTCAACTGTTTTGGAAGACAGTTCTGCCTGCACTTTGAGGCTTTCCAGCTTGGTATGGCACCTGTTTACATAGCATTCCTGCGTTTCATGGGAGAGGACCATGAGGCCAGGAAATTCAGCTACACCTTAGAAGTTGGTGGTGGAGGACGTAAGTTTATATGGCAAGGAGTACCTAGGAGCATTCGGGACAGTCACAAGAAAGTTCGTGATAGTTTAGATGGATTAATTATTTCAAGGGATTTGGCACTTTCCTTCTCTGGTGGTGGTAGCAACAACAACAAGCAGCAGCAGGAGCTTAAATTGAGAGTTACTGGGCGCATATGGAAAGAATTGTAACCTTCTGTCAAATGTCCAGTGTTTGTACAGTTTCTCAACCAAACCAAGAAAAAAAAAAAAAAAAAAAAAAATTGAAAAAACTACAGAACCTCCTCGTCTTCAACTGATACCCACCCGGCCAGCAAAATGTTGTACACTCTGATTGTGCTTTGTTTTCTTGTTTTTTGCCATATTATTTTAAATCTGTGACCTTCATGATGGTCAGCTGAATGATCACAATTGGAATGTCTGCTTTGGGAAAGACAACTTGGGTCTCAGTTGGGATTGATTCCTTCTCCTTGTTCTTTTATTTATGCATTAAATAAACTGGACGAAAAGAAGGAAATGAATGTCCACTTTCTACTTCGTGCATTATTCTCATTTTCAAGATTTTATAAATCCCAAACAATATATTGACAAATGAAACCATACCAAATCCAGAACGTTGGAATTATATCCCATTTTAAGTCGTCCAAACTGTGAACCGTCCAATCATATGTATATATATATATTATGGAAGGAGCTGTGGATAGTTAAGTAGTAGGTGTGGTAGGACGTGCAAAATGAAGGCAAGCACGTAGTTTTGTGTGTGTGTATATTAGTTTTAGCGGTTAAACGGTGCCCAAAGCGTCTTTCCCGCGAAACAGAATGATCTTTGCCTTTTGCATTCTTTGTTTTCTCATTACCCCTTGATCGATCACAGAAGAAAGAAGAGGGAGAAAATAACTCCTAGCACCTCTTCTTCTTCTTTTTTCCTCCTCCGTATCCATTCCTCTTAATTTTTTTTCCCCCCTCGACAGGCTCATTGTCAATTTCTTCTCCGTTTTGGTTCGAAAGGATTCAGTTTTCTCTTGGTATGTATGTTGCAGTGACCTATTTGCGATTCTAGAAAGAAACCATTATTTTAAATGATGTCTAGATTTTTCTGTATGTACGGGTTTCACATATCTGGGGATGGAAATGGATCTTGGGGATTTCTATATCGAAATGAATTTTGACTTATATTCTTGTACATAATCAAAATTTGATCATGATGTAAAGAACATTGTGTTTGGGCAGATTGATTTGTAATTATATAAGTATATATATATAATCCAATTTATAATGTTTTGATGATCGTATAAATTGTTTTTTCAGTCATATGGGATTTTCTGACTTTGGCATAATCTTCTTGTTTAAGTTGGCTATTTTTTTTTCAGTGCAAGAACTGCTGTCAATATAAACTTGATTAGCCGTGTGAATATATCAGCTGAATGCGGCTATTTTGGAGCATCCTTTAACTTTGCTGTGCCCCTGAAGATTGAACAATGTTCTGCTGTGGAGGTGCAGAAGAGGAGAACTACAGTGGTCCGCCTTCAAACCAATATGTTGCTCCTCCTAGATCTGGAAATCCTTATGGTGGTGGTGCAGGCGGAGGTAATTTCAACTTTTTCTTTTTCTTTTTTCCACCCTATATCATTTAGAATATTACAAAATTTGCAACATGAAACAGCAGTGGTTTTATAAGTTAGTCTTCTCAATTTCGCTATCATGATCCATCTACCAATCAAAGCCTGTAAGGGAATATTGTTTCAATCTATTTGAAGGGACGAACAGAGAAAAAATGTTCCAATTTTAAGACTATTCTTCGGTAACTGGCCCCTAAAATCACGAAGTGTTAGTTGCAGAGTTCTGATTTAGTTTTTTTTTTTTTTTTTTTTCCTCTCTCTCTTTTTTTGGTGCTTTAGCCAGTGAAAGAGGTGAGCCAAGGACTTCTGGAGCCCTAAGAAGTGGAGGTCCTCCGAAAGTTTTACCTATTGAAACACCAGCTATGTCATTGGATGAGCTGAATAGGTTGACTGGAAATTTCGGTACAAAAGCTTTGATCGGAGAGGGTTCTTATGGTCGGGTTTTCTATGCAAAATTGAGTGATGGGCGGGAAGCTGCAATAAAAAGGTTGGATACCAGTTCTTCACCAGAACCAGACGCGGATTTTGTAGCCCAGGTGAAAAATACTTGGGAGGTTTCCTTTCTCTGTACAATTCAGCTTTGTAAAGGGGGGAAAAAAAATCAAAAAGAAGTTTGATATTCAGTCCATCTCAATCTATCCATTTTTGACCTTGTGGTGCAGTTGTCAACTGTTTCAAGACTTAAACACGAGCATTTTGTTTGTTTACTTGGTTATTGCCTGGAAGGAAGTGATCGAGTCTTGGCATATGAATATGCAACCATGGGTTCCTTACATGATGTGTTGCATGGTATATATACACTCAGTAATGCTTTCAAAGTGAACTCCTTAATTTCTTTTAGGTACCATTTTTCATTGTTGATCTTCTTGTGGTGTTGTGCATATAGGTAGGAAAGGTGTACAAGGTGCTGAACCTGGTCCAGTTCTCAGCTGGAATCAGAGAGTTAAGATTGCCCATGGAGCAGCCAAAGGCTTGGAATATCTTCATGAAAAGGTTCAACCCGCTATCGTTCATCGTGATGTCAGATCCAGTAATGTGCTGCTATTTGATGATTTTGTATCCAAAATTGCTGATTTCAATTTGGGAAATCAGTCCTCAGACACAGCAGCTCGACTGCATTCAACAAGAGTCTTGGGAACTTTTGGCTATCATGCTCCAGAGTAAGCCTTTTTCCAGAAAATGAAAAACATGCTATACAAAGGTCCTTTTCTCCCTTAGACAAATAAATGTATTCCAATTTTCAAGATAATATTTTTTCACTTTCGTGAGTCAAGAAAATATTCATCTACTATTCCCTGAACTAAAATGCACTATTATAGAGATGGGCTTTTCAGGTATGTGATTCAGCACTTATAAACTATCTGCTCCCTCCATCCAGGTACGCCATGACTGGACAGATTACTCAAAAAAGTGATGTTTACAGCTTTGGTGTCGTTCTTTTAGAGCTTCTAACAGGAAGGAAGCCAGTGGACCACACAATGCCCAAAGGTCAACAGAGTCTAGTCACATGGGTATGTTATTTTTCCCCCCTCTATTTTGGTCGGAATTTGGATTGACCCGAAATCGAGCCAAGTGATTTTTTTTTATACTCAAAACTCGAATTTGAGATTGTCATGTTACAAACAGGCAACTCCGAGATTGAGCGAAGACAAAGTCAAGCAGTGTGTGGATCCCAAGCTAAATAATGAATGCCCACCAAAGGCAATTGCAAAGGTACTTCTTCATCACATGACGTTTTTCTCCCCCTTCTGTTATTCTAGTCTTTTGCCAACAACTTGCTGACATTTACTGTTTAGAGATCTTGTTAATGGTTTCCCTAATCTGGAATCAGTCCATCATTATGTGAACTCTTTTAAGTTACGTTTATGCTTTCAAATTGACAGATGGCAGCTGTTGCAGCACTTTGTGTTCAGTACGAGGCAGATTTCCGGCCAAATATGACCATTGTTGTCAAGGCTTTGCAGCCTCTTCTCAAAGCTAGTGCTGAGGCTAATAATGCATAGAGTGTACAGCGAATAATAAAAAGTTTATAGTTTTGGATTTGTTGTAATCTTGTCAAATGAAGCTCTCTATACATAGGCAAATACTGGACTTAGTAATTACTTTTCACATGCTCAATGTTCCCCGGAACTCCATTTGAAGAAGCAGGGGAAGTATACCTTTGTAACATTTCTGGAAGAGAACATGGATTCTTAGGATTTATTCATTACAATGTTTTTATTTGCTTACATGTTTTTTCTTCTGCACTTTTTTCACCAATCAGATTTGAAGAAGACAATCTAATCAGATCATTCATTTTTTCATTAGCTTGTTTTGAAGAGTCAATTTACCAGTGTACCTATTTTCATTCTTTAAATTTCAACTTAACGAATGGCAGCAAGCTGAGAAGTGGGAATTTGCTTCAAATCCTGTGGTCATGTAAGCTAAATGTAAGAGAATTCAATGTTTAGTGTGATTGTTACGAAAATAGGTTTCCCACATCTTAAATATCAACAGATTACGGATAACCAGTCTCAAAAAGCTTATAATATCAACAGCTTGTCTCATGTGGGGAAAAAAACAAAAAAAAAAAGAATTATTGGTATCGGAAGCATAAAGGGTCCAAACTAATATATGGAACTCTAAAGTCAACTTTGTCATTCGCTTAGGGTGTTTTTGCCAGTTTTTATTCTACTTATTTTAAAAATAAATTGGTAACGTATATTTAGACAACATTTTATATTAATTTATTTTTTTATCAAATCATAAAGATATCAAACTCACAAAAATTGTCAAATCATTTTAAATTAACACTCATCACATCATTCTAAAAATTAATACTCTAATAATTATATCATTATTATATCTATAAAATTTTATTTTTTTTCAAAAAATAACTCGTCATTTTTAAAATTAAATTCACTCAACTTAAAAAAACTCACTTAACTCAAAATAAAAGTTAGTCGCCTTAGTTTCTTAAAACAAGATTTGCAACCAAAGATCTCAGCACCCAGTTGAGTAAGTTGTATCTATTTCAGATATATCCATAAGTGCCAATATCCCACACTTTCAGTGACGAATCAGACAGTCTTCAAAATCTGTGTTATTAAAAGACTGGAAATAATCAAATTCCTTTTCCTCTTGATGGTAAGAGAAGAAAGAATATCAATATTGAGCAATAAACCAAATGAAAATGGACTCAGGACCTGTGTACATTGATTACTCTCATTGTCCTTATCAGATGCTCAGTTTACTTCAATAGTCTGCTGAAAACCCACCGAAACATGTGAATAAGATCAGCTTATAGTGGCTGGGGCAGTACTTCATAATTAGTAGAATGCAATTTCCATGAAAGAATGCTTTTACAAGAAAAGAGCATTAGGACTGATCTATACTCTGACTAATTTGCTTCAGACTCCTTCAGTAGCACAAGATTGAAAAGATAATTGGATATCAACAACCATGACAACATGAAAAATAGCAATGGTAGACTTACTTCAACTTTTGGCTCCAATTGCTCCAGGAGGTGGAGGAGCAGGTTTTACTCCCCATCTCTGCCGAACATCCTCCAAATCTTCATGAAAGTGACGCTCATAATAAATGCACATTAAATCTGTGCACTGAATGCCAGCCTTGAGAGCCCATGGAAAGTAATGTTGGTAGAAT
>JAXGGT010000094.1:11353424-11373546 GCA_035583425.1 Marsdenia floribunda | reverse complement strand
CCCCCCCCCCCCCCCCCCCCCCCCCCCCCCCCCCCCCCGGTTTGGTGGATTCTTTACCTTTACAAGCAGTATTTTACACGATACTTCACTGCAAGACCCTATATATAAACTAGTGAAGAAATTTCAAAACAAGAAGCCAGACACAAATTCCTTCGATCATTTGAAAATGAAACCTTCTCCTTGTCTGCATGCCTGTACCAGAAGTAGTATTGGCTCCTCCTGCACGGGAAATCAGTGAATCCCGAGACATAAGATAAATGAAAAGTGAACAAATACATACAACGATAGCTAAGCTGAAGAATAATGAGAAAGAGCGCAACAACGTTACCGGGAGTTGCCGTCCTATTTGCGAATTGTTGGAAAATCTGTGCCTCCGGTGAGTGGGGGTCTAGCTTTAGTAAATCTGTGATCCAAACAAGAACAGACATAAAAGCTAAAAAGTTATTATCTAGTAACAACATCTTTAACCATCGAAACAATTCTTCAACTCCTCTTTTCTTGACTAATTCTCTTTTAAGCATTTTTTTGGATGGTCTTTTTTTTTTTCCTCTAAATTTACTATTGGTAATCAAAATGAATGGCCAACTCTTTATACTTTTTTTTTTTTTTTTTTTGAAAAGTTAACGGGACTGAAGCACACCTAGGCATTCCGTCTCGTTAGCAGGGATGTGACAGACGTAGGGGAGAGTGAGTGCAAGTGTGGCGTTGAGTTTGAATCCAAGATTTGGCTCATTGCGGTCTCGGACAAGAAGACACAAACACCTGAGGCTCTGATTATAACTTTCTGTAAGCTTAAGGCAACAACCTGAGGTGGGCCTTTTTTCTTCTCCACTGATAAAACCCAAACAGGAGCTCAAACCAACCAGTTTGTCCTGACATTCTTTCTTGTCCTGGGCAAAATCAGCCCCTGTGGGAGGACAACCAACCATCATCACAATTAAAATGCAAGAAATGACTCTAAGAATAACCATCATCCTGCTCATGCTTATCACTAGAGAGAGAGAGAGAGAGAAAGGGGGAGTTCTATGGAGCATATACACCACATATTTGTAGAATACACACACACCCTTCTTATAGGTGCATTTCAAGAATCCGTCTAATGGAGGTTGGAAAATCACTGTCTGGAAATTTTGCAAAAGGAGGAGTACACAAGTATTCAAATTGGTCAAGTTCACATCCTTCAAGATACTGACGCATGTACCATTCATCCTACCAAGTTGTCCTGATTGAATTATTGCCCAAAAGTTTGTCTAAAGTGACATTTTAACCAAACCCTTGTTTTCAATTTGGCGAACTTATAATAAAGATCAGAGGAGTGACAACGGAACTAAATATGATTTTCCATGTAGTGTCATATATGGATTCCACTACTTGGAGATATCACATCAAACAATAAAGACCACTGCATGCTTGCCTAGTCAAATGGAGAGATCAGATATAATCGTAGAGTTATCTAGTATTCTAGATGAATGGGAATCATCTGGAGCCTAATGAATCAACATACACATTAACTTTCACGAAAAAATCTACATAAGTAGCGTCGATATAACTGCCTTGTTTTCTTCTCTACTACCAGTCTTACCTAATAACCAAACGTGCAATAATAATCAGCGCATGCAATTTCTTGTTACTTTTATTATGGAATAACCAACCAAAGAAGGTTACTTTTTTGGATAAATCACTAATTTAGAGTCCCTTAAGTTTATGTTTTAATCTGTTATGATCCCTTATATTTATTTTTGTCCAAAATTTATGTTTTAATCTGTTACTTTTATTATGAAATAACCAACCAAAGAAGGTTACTTTTCTGAATAAATCACTAATTTAGAGTCCCTTAAATTTATGTTTTAATCTGTTATGATCCCTCGTGTTTATTTTTGTCCAAAGTTTATGTTTTAATCTGTTACTTTTATTATGGAATAACCAACCAAAGAAGGTTACTTTTTTGCATAAATCACCAATTTAGAGTCCCTTAAATTTATGTTTTAATCTGTTATGATCTCTCATATTTATTTTCGTCCAAAATAATCCCTTAAAAATTTTGGAATTAATCAAAATAAATTTTGGAATTAATCAAAGAATTCGCTATTAACATTTAAATATTCCGTTAACTTTGAGTTCCTTTTTATACACAACGGTACACGCAAAGAAAGTTAATGAAATATTTAGATATTAACGATTAAAGATCACTTTGATCAATTTAAAATTCTTAAGAGACTAATTTAGACAAAAATAAATATGAAAGACTATAACAGATCAAAACATATACTTAAGGGACTACTTTGAACAAAAATAAACACGAGAAACCATAACAAATCAAAAGGCAAATTGGCATAAATAGTCCCTAAACTATCACTATTTGGTGACATTGGTCCCCAAACTATTTTTTTTGTGACATTGGTCCTGGAACTATCAGTAATTGTGTGATATTGGTCCCTGGGGTTAAGTTTTCTGTCAAACCACCGTTAGAGTTAAAAAAAAAAAATTGCCCAAGGGCATTTTCATCATTTCACTGTTCATCACAAAAAAATATATATATATATTATAGTGGAAATCCTTTGCGCCGGCTCAGAAATTTCCTCAAACACCTTGTAAGCTGACCCAATTATTGAAGACCTCATGTACATATCCACCAAAGCGGATCCTACATACAAATCGGAGCTACATCCCGAAACAATCATATTCCCATGAAGCAAAATCCCAACTTGGTCGATCCCAGATGAAGCAATTTCCGAAACAACAAAAGCATACATCAATTTGTTGGGTTTAAGGGCGGTTTTCCTACGACGATGCTGAAAAAGAGAAACAACATCAAGGGGAGCGTTGTTCTGAGAGAAGCCTCTAATTTGGACATTATAGTAGAAAATATCAAGATGGACGTCGCCGGAAAGAGTCCTGAAAAGAAGCGTGGCTTGGGATAAGGCCTTCAAATCAAAGAGCTTGTGTGTTAGCTTGGTGATGGGTAAGAGATCTTTGCTAAGGCCATTGAGGGTGGTTGGGCATGACTTTCGTTGATCTGCAAGAGAGATGTGACTTCGTTCAATAGGATTTCCACTATAATTTTTTTTTTTATGAACCGTAAAATGACAAAAATGCCCTTGAACAAATTTTTTTTTTTTTAACTCTAACAGTAATTTGACAGAAAACTTAACTCCGGGGACCAATGTCACACAATTACTTATAGTTTGGGAACCAATGTCACCAAAAAAATAGTTTGAGGACCAATGTCACCAAATGACGATAGTTTAGGGACTATTTATGCCAATTTGCCCAAATCAAAACATAAACTTAAGGGACTAAATTAGCGATTTATCCTTACTTTTCTTCTACTAGTGTTGTATTAGATCCAATTTCTTGAACGAAATGGAAACAGTTCACAAAAGCTCCGAGAGCTCCAATGTTCTCATCTCCAGTACTCAATTAACCAAATCAAATACAAGGTCAACAGCCATCAAGGATATATCCACCTAACCACCCAAACACAATGTACAAACCAAAATATCACCAGCCATTGCCAGTAAAAAAGGATTAGAATGATCAAGAAGGCTGGTTATATTGCACTACGGATATCAGAGATTAAATTTTCTATTTAAAGGGGAGAATGAAGGAGATTGAATACAGCAGAAACAGTCTTCTATAAGAAAAAGGTAACATGATACAAGGCACAACTAAGGATCCACTGGGGATGCCTAAGGAAGAAACACATGGATCAAGATTCTCTACTATTCTTACAAATGAACTTTTCTTTATCATATGAGCAATGTTCTATTTTCTCAAATTCCTCGGACAAGAAGACCTGCAACATAAACATTTTCAAAATGATGAGTGAACCAATAATCAGATGGGAACACGACCAGACCAAAATCAAGTGATACTAACTCTCCCAAAACCTCAGTGATAGTAACGCTAATGGTTCAATTGACCATTCTCCTATGCTACAGACCAAAAATGAAGATTGCAATCTCAGTGAAAAGGGCAGGATAGCTGAAGAAGTAACCTACCCAAAAGTCAGCGCCTAGTTCTAGGCTTGCAGCGGAATTCAACTAAAAGTGCTATATGATCAGAGGACCACTCTGGCGAAGGGAGAGCCGTATCTTTTCTCAAGCTATCTTCATCCAATAGCTCCAACAAAGATTCCACAGTCAAGGAGTCAGCTGAAAACAGGAAGAAGCATCACATGAATGCTACAACAAAACTTTGAAACTTGAGGTGAATCCAACCATACACGTCCCACAATTGAAAATTAGCAAACAAACAGTTCTTTTTTTGGGGGTGGAGGCGGGGGGGGGGGGGGAAAGGATGCACAAAAGTGGGGACTAGAATTGATTAACCAGTGCATATCAAGTATACCTGAGTAAAATATGTAATCATGGGTACCAATAAAATCTCTTGTGCAGTTTGTGAATAAAGGTTCATTTGTGGTAGGATCCATTCTCCTCCTCTGTTCAAGACCTAGCCCAACCCCAATTCTAGCAAAAGCTGAGTACGCACTAACCTGCAGAAAAGCATGATAGAACAATTGGTACATGCAATGGCTAATACCTACAGAGCAAGCTCTATGAAGATTGACTAAGAAGTGTTACCAGCGGTAGCTGATGAGCAAGTTTAGTAGCAGGACGCAGAATTCCAAGTGGATCTACAGCTAAATCTGGATGCATTGGATCAACTTTCCCCATAGCAAGAAGAGCGTGAGGAGAACTGCATTAAAATTATAGAAAGAATTTGCACTGTCAATATGGCTGCCCCTTACAAGAAGCTACTGACCACTCAGAAAGCATCCGTTAAACACTAACAAACCTGCCAGGGGTAGAATTAAAATCCCCACAAACAAGCATTGGAATATCTGCACTAGCAGCAATCTTTTCAAGACCTTTCAACAGAGTATGAACCTGATACAAAAAAGCGTTCATTTCTGAAAATAGATATAAGATAGCAAAAGCAAAAGGAAAGAAATTAAAAGTACCTGCCACAGTTTGACATCCTTAAAATCTTGCTGAACATTGACATGTGTATTAGCCTGTATTGAGAAAGGAAAAGGGAAGTGGGCTCACCAGATGCTCCATGAACACCCATTTAAATAGACAATAGAATTGAAGGAAGAACCAAATTTACTTTTGGGTAGGTGATCTTAGAGGAGAAGTCTAATATGATCCATGAATACCATTTAAACAAAAAGTCAAAATAATGGAAGAACCAGAAGCCCTTTTGGTTTGGTGATCTTCAATGGAGAAAGGAGGGGAATGGGGTCAATTCGAATTCGAGAAACAAGAACAAAAAAGATTTGCTTATTGCAGGGATACATGAATAATACAAAAGTGGAAAAAAAAAAATGATCAGCAGATAAACTATTTTCAACATAAACCATATGGAATTTTAAGCCTCATCTGAGAAAGAAAAATTAGACCTGCAACAAATTTAGCAAATGAAAAAGAAAAGTAGCTTCTTACCACACAAATAAGCTGACGCTTTCCAGGAATATCAATCCCTTGGTTGTTAAATTTCGCTTCCAAAACAACTATTAGTGCAACATTATCCTATACAAAGGTACATCTTCAGTAAGTTACAAAATATAAAAGCATGCACAATCTTGAGGACATTTCAAATTAAACCATTTAACTAAATGGCATGCGACAGCTGAATAGGTAAACCACCTTGATTAAGCGACCCAAGGTTGATTTCTTCTGAGCACTTGGAATAAGCAAAGCATCAGTTAAAGACTGTGCAGCTTTGTTAAATTCAACCTGCAAAATAGGCAAATGAATGGTTAACATCACGAAGCAGGAGAAAGGACTGCTACAGAATAAGTAATCCAGACCTCATATTTTTTAACATGGGAAAATCTGTCTCGGCGGAAAAATGTAGCACAACCATCAATAGTATGAATGTTCCTACCAAAGACCTGCACAGAGCAGCAATATTATAAATAAGGCAGCAAACATAATTATGCACACCAAACTCTAGTTCTTTGGCAAACCTCAGCTGTTCTTCGTTTAAAGAGACCTTGATAACCATGTTTATCCAACTCAGGGCCAAAGAATTCCTCAAAGTGATCAGTTTGAATCTGAAAATGAAAGAATGAGAAGTCAGTATATTGTTAAATCTTGTGAATCATTTTGACGAAATTTAAGAGATCGTCTCTCTTTTGTGCTTTGCTCAGTAAGTTGAAATAATACTTCCAAATGCTCCTCTAACTTTTTGCAATTACATACTACAACATTAAAAAGCGAATGTTATAACTTAAAACAGCCAATCTTTTACTCATTTTCATATCTCAACTTAACGATCATTAACTGTACCTCTTGTAGACAAACAATGTCAGCATGATAGCCAACTATTTCGCGTAACAAATTCTGCCTGCGATATGTCCAAGAAAGTGCCCAGGTGGGACAGTAACTGTACAAATCATTTGTAGCAGCTGCATCTGACAATATATTGTATGACAATACACTGAATGTTCCTGCCAAAGAGAGTCGACCATCTAAATCCATATGGTCAGACACATCAAGACCACCCATAGATATCAAACGACGTGGAGTAGGAGATGGAGCTGGAATCACGCGAGAAGTATGTAGAGTGCTTGGATGCCCCACTGGTTGCTTACTTTCTGCATCTACCACAACACATTCAAACTTGAGAACATGGCCAATATCATTAATAGTTGGAGTGTAGCTTTTCAAATATCCCACTTCAATCCATATCTCGCCGCCACTCCTATGTGTGACAGCTGCTGGATATAAAGGTGTGGGAGAGTTTGCTATGCTAGGATTCGCTTGTGAGCTACCTAAGCTAGTTGTAACCCCAGATCCAGTGCTACTGAAGCGTCCATACATTTCTTCCTCCTCATTTCCAATTTGTTTAACACCACTAGCAGCGCGTTCATGTAGAGCACGATGATATGGCCATGCATCAGAAAAACATTTGGATGAACAATGATAGCTCTTTGAAATGGGTATTATTTTTGCTTTAACACATCCAAGACACTGCATTGTAGCTTCCTCAGATGGATGGACACAGCAAATTGCAACTCTTCGATCACTTTGTATCCGGTACCTGCAAAAAATAGAAATCAGATTGAGCACCATCTAGTTGTACTGGCAATACTCCAAACATCAAGAAATAGGAGGAAAAAAAGAAAGAAAAAAAAAAAAAAAGAGCTTGACGATCAGTTCTAAAACTGCGAACTAACATTTCCATTTTTCTTGTTATGCAAACAGAGAAAGCAGCAAAGAGTACACAAGATCTTTGCACAAAGAAATGTGATAAAAGAAAAACCCACTACAAGAATAAAAAATACAATGAAGTGATGTGCATTATGACAGGAAGAGAATTAGATAAGTTACCATTCTCAACGACAATAAATGCCCATTCCCTTTTAAAAATATGAGTCTCCTGCAACTAGCACTATGTAACACAGTTTAACCCACAGAAATAACAGGAGTAAGGAGTTTTCTCAACAGTTCACAATATATACTTCCCTAATTCCTTTAGCTACCATCAATCGCCAATACTTCACATACTTAATCAGACATGCTCAGAACTTGAAAATGTGTATGCTAGGTTTTCCAACCAGACCAGATAATCCAAGAAATTTCTGTCAAGATTTGCCCACAGTTTTCCTTCAACGGGAACAAATCTTCTCTTCATTTGAAAAAACAAAATAATAACAATAAATCGTGAAGATTGTGAACTCCTATACAATAATGTTTCATGCACAAGCCTGTAAATTTTTAAATGCCACAAACTTAAAGTCAATTCTGCTCATCAAAGCATTCCAGATTTTTAAAACACAATGGCATAGTTCACACAAGTCAATACCTAGTTATATATATTTTTTCCCTTGTGATACAACAGTGTTGCTCATGCACTATTTACACACAATTCACTATCGACAAAGACTAAAGTTACTCTCTATTTAAATATGGAAAGGTTTTATACAACATTTGCTTCTTTCCATAACAATAACAAAAAACACTTGCAAAACAGGGCACCCTCCCAAATAATGAAGTTCAAAGAATTAACTAACCCATGATTATGCAGAAATGAGTAAGAGAGTAAATTGAACAACGTCGGTTAGTCCAAAGTCCAGACCATCAATTTAATAATCATCTAATACATAAATGTAAAATGAGTGCATTTTCTTATAACAGAGTTTCAATCTATTTGCAAATCCATTGGACAAGTGAACAGAGAGGAACTAACAACCCAGCATATAGTAATTGGAATCCCATATTTCGTGTCCTAACAGGACTTTATGTAGTGCCAATGGTCTTGCAGGCCCCAAACGCTCAAATTCTTATTTGGAATTCTGTGATTCCGTGCTTCCAAGAAGTGCAGATATGATTTTCTTTTTATGTATGCATGTATGATCAGAGTAATGTAACTCCAGCAGCTGTAAACTTTTAATTCATGGAACCGCTTCCACTATGGCTTCAGATATGCTTAACATCCAAAGTAAAATATAACAAATCATTACTAGTGAACAAAAAAAAAAAGGCTATCAAGGTGTTTCCAACGACTCAAGCAGATTTCATAAACTACACCTCATTTACGAGTTCCATCAAAGGGGTCCCACATTCAATTACAGCCAAAAACAGAATTCAGTAATGAAAAAGGAAAAAATATCAATTAGGTGGCTCCAGCCGGAAGGACGGAAACAGCCAAAATTAGAGGACAAATAAAAGCAAAATTAATGTTTATATTTGATATTCCAAACATCCAACAGCAATGAGAATAACTAACTATTCAAATTTCGGTTTCCTTCTTGCCTTACGAAATGCTATCCAAACCTCTAGATTTTTCCACACAGCTATCACAATCTTCACATCTAACCCTTTAAAACCTCCACTCTTAACCTCATTGCAGAACAACCTGAAAAGCATTAAACCTAAACAATTAAAACCGACTTCCTATACAAGCCAGAGAAATCATCAAAATTTACAAGGCTTCCCTTCAACAAAAACCTTAGCAAAAATCCTGATTCACATCTACCAATTGGAAACCTCTAATCTCTAATCCCTTAAACATAAGCAAAACCAGTATACGATCAAGACAGATCAGAACCCAAAAAAAAAAAAAAAAAAAAACAATATTCCTTCACTTTGTTCATGCATCCTCTAAATCCTGAGAAGAAAAAGTAAAGACCTTTGCATAGCAGTATAAATCAATTAGAAAAAGAAAAAGAAAAAAAAAAAATGGCATGCATAGAATAATAATAATAATAATTTTAAAAAATAAATAAATTAAAAAAAAAAAAAATTGAAAACTAACCATTTGTATCTCAAGAAGCAACCGTCAAGGGGTGCATACTCGGACACATTTTGAGTAGTGATGGATTTATCAGCTCGCCGCAAGAGCACATAGGGCGTGAGCTCACAGCCTACAATTGGAATATCAGAGGGCAAGTGCACTCGCAGCACAGTCAGCATTATTGAATCCTAAAACACTTAATTCCCCACTCTTCAATACTTTGAAATTCTAGTACTACAAGGTTACTCGACAACAAAGACAACAAATAACTCTTAGAGGCAGCTGCCGCGGCGAGAAGCACAAACTTTTGGCGGACCCGTGGCTGATCCGCCATTACCAAATCTCGGCGCAAATCGCCAGCCTTGCCACACTTTAAAATTTACCAAAACCCTAAATATATATTCGATTTCATGTATTGAACTCGCCCCAATTTTTTCAACAAAACTAGCCACAAATATACGTAGACTTTCCTGAATTTGAATAAAAACTAAAAAGATCTTCAAGTAAATAAAATATACAAATAAAAATAAAAATGAGAGGATCCTAACACGAAGTGCACTTATAAGGAACCACCGATCGATCGGAACCGCTGTATGTCTGTACGATTGTATTCGTAGATGCACTTGAAGGGGGAAAAAAAATTGTATCAACCACTGATACACAAGTTCATGTAGAGCAAGCAAGAAAAAATATTGATTTCTCCTTCGGAGAACAAAAACAAAAAAAAAAAAAGGAAGAGATCGATTTAGGGTTTTTTACAGATGGGAAGAGAAAAGGGGGGAAGAATTTTGTAAGGAGAGAGATAGAGAGAGAAGTGAGAATGGTCAGAACGTGTTTAGTATAATTAGAAGAAAGAGGGGAAGTTTTAAAAAGAAGTTCGTCCATTTTAGATTTTTTTTTTTAACATATGCGATGGCTCGAAACATTTCGCATTTTCAATTTTTTTTGGGTTAATTTCGATTTTTATACTGATTTTTATTTTTATTATAAGGAAAAAGAGGGAGAAGCAAGTCAACATAAATTTCTCCAAAGAACTCTATTCGGATTTTAGAATTAATTTTTTCCTTTTTATTTAAATCTTAAAAAAGAAAATAAAAACGATTAATGTTATAATGATACATGTACAATACACAACCTTTTATTAAATATTTTTTAAATAACTTTTTTTATATAAGTATGGAAAAATATTTGTATTTTTAAATTTAAAAAAATTCTTGATATTACCAAAGATTGAATTATAATAGATAATTGTTTAATTTAATCCTTATTTAATTATAATTTCGCTGAAAAAGTTCTTTTTTCAAATTTTTTACCAATATTAATGAAAGATAAGAGAGAATCTCAATATTTTCTACATGAGAACTTAACGAATCAATATGAACTCAAAGAGAGAGTTTTATGGATGTAGGACTGAGTTTTATTTCCTTTAATTTTTTTTTCAAAATTTTAAATTATAGTGCTTATTTTTATTTTTATTTTTTTAGAATTTTGTTATAGAATAATAGATGTGAATATTTTGTTTGAGCGACCATTTATTTTGCATTAAGTCACTCATATCATTCAAAAGTTTTAGATGGTTATTATGATTTTGATTATATTTCTTTATTATTATTATTATTATTAATGGTATAAGTAGACACAACTTTAAAAATAATAATATTTATTTGAAAAGCGATGATTGTATCACTTAAAAATAACAAATTTTATGAAATTGTTCGAGAGAGCACCTATACTATTAATCTTACTTATTTAACGAGACCTATTTACATAAAATATTGTATTAAAAAAGACATATATATTTGGCTAAACATTAATGTATCAAAGGAGATTATTTAGCTAAAACATTATGTGTAAAAGAAACATATTTAACTGAAAAATTAATGTATTAAAAGGACTCATATGATTAGACTAATTATATATTACAAAGGACAATTTAATTAATGGGACATATTTGACTAAAATCACGTATTAAAAGGACCTATTTAGTGCAAATGTGCCTATCCACAAGTGCTATATATGTATTCTTCAAAAATTTTTAGATATTTTGAAAAATGACCAATCTTTTCCCAATATATAGAAAATTTTTATTTATTTTTTCTCTTCTTTTAATCATCTTTTTTTAGATATAAGGGAAAGGGGAAAAAAATATTTAAGGTTGTATTTGAATTATTATTATATTTTTTAAAAAATGATTTACTCACGATAAAATTTCATTTAAAATAAATATTGTAATGATTATGTGTACAAAAGAATATTTATTTAAGAAAATATGTGTAATATTATTTTATTAATAATATATAATTTTTAAATAAGATGGAACCCATAAATTTTATAAGGGTATTTTTGAGAGGACAAATTGTAATTAAAAAAAATATATATATATTGTCCAAATGTACTAATTATTGAAAAATAAAAATTATTTACCTAATTCTAATACAGTAAAAAAACCAAATACAGTTTAAGTAAAAATAAATAAATATATATTATATAATATACAGACTAGACAGGAAAGGGAAAGTCAACTATCAGGAGGAAAAGTTACTTAGAATCGAAATGTTTGGTGCAAATTTGGACTGCTTCGGGAGTTTCCATGACAAAAAGGGTTTCCGTTCCGGTAATTTCGTCTTATCGTGTGAAGCCCTTAGTGTCGATTCTGCCTAACTGGAGCAACTACATCTAAGTCCTCGTAATTTTCTGCTCACAATTATTTCTAAAAAAAAAAAATTAAAATTAAAATAAAAAAGGTTGGTGCTTTTCTGCTATCTTCATCCTTTGATTCTGAAATCTTTAAAAGTCCCAATTGATAAAGCTCTGTCAACTTCATGATCAATGGAAAGGAAGTAAAACAGAGAAGTTATTCTAGTCCCCTTTCTATATTCTTGATTCTTGAATAAGAAAGGATGCAGATTTGTACTCAATTTCTGTTTCTTCGCATAAATTCTTTCGGAATACTTACTACTAATTAATGGGTTCCCAAAATAACAAAAATCTTTAGTTATTCAAAAGCAAGAAAAACAAATCATCAACAAGATTCTGGGCAAGATGAAAGAATTTCACAGATTATTATTATTGATTGCCAATTTATCGTTTACATGATGATAGAAGAATTGCAGAAAATTTCTTTCCTAGAATGGATCACATAGATAATACAAAACTTTTCTTCCCCTCAGTCAAATTGCAGATTAGAAAGTTACCCAATTTAATTCTGAGAATGCAAAAGCGGTATCAGGAAGAGGGTTCTGGTCTTGGACGAAGCTAAGGTCATCCAACCTGCTGAACTCACCCAACAAGAATCCATGGTTGTCAACAACAGGAAGATAGTATGGAAGGCCGCCTGAATTGACCAGAAACCCTCTCGTCAACTGGATAAATTCTCCATTCACGCAGACCCCATAAGCATATTCCCGTAAACCACTTCCGGCAGGTTGCTGGGCGACACACCTGGATTCCAGACGCTGCTGCTTCTTCAAAGCAGCCCTGAATACTGCAGCCTTAACGCGTCTCTTCACTAGCCTTCTTCTTACCATGAAAGAGTAAGAAGAAGAAGAAGAAGAAGCAATCTTTGCGGGAGTCTTCATGTTTATTGGTAATGATCAACGGAGGAGACAAATGAGTTGAAGAACCGAATGAGATCTTTCCCCGGTAAATTGAGGACTCGTTTTTGAGGTTAGTGATATATTTTAAAGGGATTATGATTCTTTTCTCGAAACCCAAAAAGGAATGATTAGGATTCTAACTAGGAAATATCCATTAACGTGTTTTTTCTTTTATAAATAAAAATGAAAGTATTAAATATCAAAAAAAAAAAAAAAAAAAAAAAATGAAAGTATTATTAAAATATTAACTTTTCTTTTAAAAAAAAAATTGTATTTTTATTATATATATATTGTTTGAATTCAAATATTTTATAAATAATAATTAATCAAAAATATTAATAAATACAACATTATTTTATAAAATAATAAATAACAAATAAAAAAAATAAGCTTATTTATCAAGACATATTTACTTAAAATAAAACAATTTAAAGAACATTAAAATGATAAATAATATATTTCCTGATTTTGCGCTACTTTTAAATGTTGACAACCTTTTTTCTTTTCATAAGAATTTTGATTGAAAAGAATAATTTGAATGAGAAAACACCTCAAAAAAAAAAAAAAATGTGAATGAGAAAAGAAACTAAATCTAAAAGATAATTAATTTTTAAGATAAAAACAAAAACGAGTAGTTAGGAGAATAACGGAAGATTGTTAAAGTTAATTTAAATTTTTAAATTTTTAGTATATTTAATCTAAATATTTTATTTTTGATATTTTAAAATTAAAATAAAATAAATTTTAATTATTTTTAAATAATATATATAAAATAAAATAATAAATATTTAAAAATTATTATGTTTATACTTTATTATTTTTTTTATCAAAAAAGACTAAAATTATTAAAATTTAATTTATTTAAAAACTAAAAAAATCAAAACAAAATATTTAAAATAAACATACTAAAATTTTATACATTTAAGACTTCAACATAACTCAAACTAAACATAACTCAAACTAATAATCTCTCAAGAGATTACAACTTGAACTAAATCATCTTATCATTCTTTTATTTAAATTATTTTAACCTTGTGAACATCAATAAAAAAAAAAATTAAATTTTAGTAAATAATATTTCATTTTATTCAATAACAAGTAACAAAACATTAACATATTTTAATAGAAAATTATTATTTATTAACCTGACTGATTTTTACATAAAAAATAAAGTAAAAAACTTCATATGTGAAGTTTTCTAAAAGAAGAGAGGGAGTAGCACAAATAGAGAAACATGACATTCTTAGAAAACATAGACCAACTTGCTTGCAGATTGGGAAGCCTATGAGCATTTAAAAGATTCGTTGGAAAAAGTGGCACATCAAATAAAAATAAGTATGTATTCCAATTCCTCAAAAAATTTTCCCCTACCATTAGCCATATCCCGTGAAACTGAAGATAAAAATTAAAACAAGAATATAAACTATAACCAGCAAAATGAATGAATGAATGACCGCTATGCATCCAATATTAATTTCTTGTAAAGAAAACTTCAACAATAGAAAATGCCACCCTCCTATCAGTGCAATGCAAAACACAACATGTCCTTAGTAACCAATATTTAGAGCAATGAAAACAAAATTTCTGAAAACTCATCCAGTCTTAGCTTTTCAAGCAATAAACAAGTAGAGAAAAAACAGTCCTAAACAAACAAAATACTTAATAACCTCCCTTGAGATCATTAACAACATCATAAGGAATGGGAGTGACAGTCTCCAATGTCGCACCTTCCACCATAAAGCCAGGTTTAGGGCCTTCTGGCTGCCTCTTTGTGCTGATGATCTCACCTCTGGCCTTTGCTTCCGCCTTCAATTCATCATTCTTCCTAACCCTATGTTTAAAGTCCTCAGAACATCGAGATGGCTGAACATGCTCTACTCGAACATGGATTCTCTTCTTGATTATTCTATTTCCAACCTAGATTATCAAGGATACAAAATAAAAACCATATTTAGATATGCGGAAAGTGCATGCAGACACAGGAAGCACACTTCAATCTAGTTTCAATATAACAGTCTACTTTTAGTCTAAACTTTTATACAATATAAATTGCACAAACAATCCTAAATCTGAAGCAACCAAAAGAATGAGTTGGTGTACAAATAACAATACGGATTCTAGAGTTACTCATCATAGTTGTCACATCATTTGATAAACGTTCCAATATGACCAGCAGGACATTAAAAAGAACCATAGACAAGTTAAAGACAATTAGAACATAAGTAGTCAACAAAATTCACTTACAGAGATTCAAATGCTAAGCTCAAGTGCAATTTAGTACAGCATAAGATTAGTGGCAGTGAAAGAAAGAAACGTAAAGAACAGTTCTTCAGAAGTAAAAATCTCAGTCCAAAATTTACACAAAACATAAGGGGATAAAGAAAAGCAGCAACATAAAAAGCTTCATATATATATATATATAATAATGTTTTGATAAAGGCAAATATCAGAAGGGAAAAATAACCTGCTTGTTCATTTCGACACCAATGGCGCGCTTGGTTACGTTCCAGACGCGACCGGTGCGGCCATGGTAGAACTTATGAGGCATACCCTTGTGAACGGCGCCGTTAACCTTGACGTCAACATATTCCCCGATTCTGTAGGTCCGTAGGTAAGTGGACAAGTGAATTGTCCCTCGCTTTCTGAAACCTCTAGAGAACAAGTCTCTCGTGCGAGCCCTCAACCCGTGTCCTGCCGGCATCTTCCTCTACTCCTCTGCAACACTATTCTTAGGCAAATGTTTTTGGAACGGAGAAGAAGCTGCGTATTTGTATGTCGGGGGTTTCTAGGGTTTTGTTAAGCGGAAATTAGGTTTCCGGATCAATTATATTTCGGGGCTTATGTCATCCTGCCTTTCCATTTTTATTTGGGCTTCTTTCACCTTGTGCTTTTTCTATTGGCCCATTTAGGACTTTTGCTTAGAGAAGGATGATATATATATATTTTTTGGGTATAATTCTAAGCTTTTTGGCTGTTATAAAAAATAAGCTTTTTAGCTTGAATGGGAATAGAACTTGTAAGTCTACAATTACAATTATTATTATTTGGATTAATTAAATTAATTTTTTAAAAGAACAATTAAATTGATTACATATAAATGCCTTGTGTGAGAACTTCTCTTGGCATGTTTCCCGAACTGTATCTGTATACCACCGTAAAAAATAAAAAAAAAAACTTGTGTTGTTTTATTTTTTTATTAAATTTTGATTTAGAAAATTAATTTTTGGAAAAGTAATTCAATGCAAATGTGAGTTGGTAATGTGCTATTTTGAATTAAATGAAATTATGGGTTCAGAATCACACTTACGTGCATTCTCTTAAAAATTTAGAGTTAAAGTTTACCTTTTTGAAAAGGACCTATTCGATTTAAATAAGAATTAATGTGAAAGTGTATATAATTTAAAGGTATCACCCATATTTGAGACTTATTAAGGACACTTGGTCCACTAGGCGAGAAAAATAAATAAAATAACTTGAAGTGAATTGGTAAGTAGTATTCCTAACTTAAATAAGGTAAAGATTTCGAAATTACACTCACTTTAACTTGTTTAAAATTTAGAATTTACCTCTTAAAAATAACTTACTTAATTTAAATAGAGATAATTTAGAATCTTTAGATGTGGACATTAATTAAATATTCTGTCCATAATTGAAATCCATATAAGACACTTAGTTCCGTGAGAAATAAATAAATACAACAACAACAACAATAATAATAATAATAATAATAAATTAAAAGAAAGAAGTCACAAATAATTTTTAATTTATGTATAAAATAATTCATGGAGACCTTCAACTTTGTGACAAGTTAGGCAATTAAAACACATATAATTAAATATATGGAACATTTTCTAAAATATTGTTTAAATTTTAATACACAGACAATAATAAAAATAAAATACATATTACTTTAATTAATTCTAAAAATTAATATTATTATGTTTCTTAAAATAAAAAATTATAAATTTTATTTTTAATAAAATTTATAATTGAAGAAAAAAATAATTATTAAAATATTGTAAATTATCTAGAATAATGAAAAATGTATTTTAAATATTTTTATAAAATTTCAATATAATTAAAATTTTTATTAAAAAGAAATATACATCTATCCATTATATATAAGATTTTAGAATTTTTTTCTATAAACTAATTTTTCTTCTAATGGTACTTTGGTTATTTCTGTTAACTTTTTAGATTTTATTGTCTTTTTACTTTAATTTTTATTACTTTTTTACTTTGTCTCTTTATCTTCCAAATTTTATAATTGATCCAACTTTTCATTTTATCAATATATTATTTATATTAGATATATTAGTAGCTAATTATTCTTTATTTTATTTCATTCTTATTTGTATTTTATAATTTTATAATTTTCTCATTTTTCTTCTAATTATTTTTTCTCTTTTTCTCTTTTTCATTTTTCATTTTTTATTTCTCATTATCTTCTTTAATACTCAATTAAAAAACTTAATTCAATAACTAGGCAAAGTTATAGAATAGAAAAATTAAAATTTTATATGTAAATATATTATCTTTAATATTTTATATTTAGGGGAAAATTATTAATATGTCATATTTTAAAAAATAAATAAATAACTTAGCACAGGTAGTAGTAGCTTCGCTTATGATTCGGAGAGATTATAAGTTCGAGACACGTTAGAAGTGAACGTTCTTCAAATTTTCAAACATAAAAAAAATAGGATATCTTATTTTTTTTTTTTTAGGTTAATTAAACTAATATATGTTTTAATTTTATTGGTGTCTTATAGGATGTTTAGGAAAGTTTGAGTCCTCATAATATACTTTTGTTTGATACATATATTTAAATTAAATTTATTTTAAAAAAAGTAATAAGATTTACACTTGAAATTAAAAAAAATATATATAAAAAAATATTAAATTCAAATATTAATAAACAAATTAATTATTTATAAATTAATTAATTTTAAGACCAATTAATATATTTATATCAATTTTGTCGTATAATAAAATTTTATTATCATAAATTATGAAATGTAAATATTTAATATACAAATATATATTATATATTATCAAAATATATACTTTAAAGTATTATAGTATTTAAATAAATTTTAAAATTTTAATATAATTACACTATGAATTAATTATTTATAAAAATAAAATTTATAAAAAAATAACAATATTAATTAATCATATAAAAAACTAAAATAAATTTTTTTAAAAAAATTAAACATAAATTATAAAAAAATTTGGGGAAAAAAACAAAAACTTTGTAATACACATATTCCATACTTGGGTACATTAATTAGTATATATATAAACGCTAACTTAACAAATGGTGTTAGTTTTTGAAAATTAATTCAAGTTACACATTTTTTATTGGTATTCTAACTAATATCTTGAAAGATATTGTAGATTATATGTCAAATTAAAGCAATTCACATCCATTGCCAAATTCATATAAAATTTATTTATAATTAAATTTTCTTTTAAAATCTTATTTTTTTTTAATATATAAAATAAATTTATGTAAAAAATATTTTCTTATTAAAAGAGTCAGGAAGATAAAATATTTTTATTTATTTATTTATTACATTTAGTAATGTAACACTAACTTGTATTTTTTTTTTTTTTTTTAAATGTTAAGAATATTAAAGAAAAACTCTAAAAAAATAATTATTATATGGAATGTTATACAAAAAATAAGTTATCACTAAATATTATATATTTTTAATATAAATTTATTAATAAAAAACGGCTCATGTAGATAAAAAATTAATACTAATATTAAAAATTATCAGAGGTTAATAAAATTATTTATGAGTATTTAAAAATTAAAAATTTATCTAAAATTTATTATTTATTTTATTATTGATTTTTTTTTTTAAGTCTCGACATAATAAAACTTAATTAAAAATATATTAAAATATTTAAATTTTTTAATACATTTATGTTTTATCGAATATTATCAAAAATTTACTTGATTAATTATCAATATTAAATTTTTTAGAAACTAAAATTAATTAAAATAAGAGTATTTCTTAATATTTACCTTTACACATAATACATTAATATATTTATTATTTTATCTTTCTTTTTTTTTGAGAATTATTATTTTATCTATTAAACATTATTTATTAAACATGTAGATAAAGATAAAGACAAAAAAGAAAAAAAACAATTATTTATTTATTTATTTTTGATAATTGTTGGAATTTCATTATGTGAAAAAAGAAAAAAAAAACTCAATTACTATTTAATAAAATAATATCATGAAAAATTTTCACCTAAAATCCCAAAAATGGGGTTTCCAGAGAATGATACTAAGGTATTGGTCATACCATAAAGATAAATAATTGGGCCCAACTCATTCAAACCCAAGCTACACTATTTCCATCACTATCTGGAAAGCGAAGGTGAAGAGAGCAGACGCCGGTGTATTAGAATCTGAAGAGATTTGGCAGTTTCTGTTAGATATGGGGACTTGTGAAGTCTACGAAGAGAAGTTGAGAAGACGGAATATGTACGATTACAATCCCACCATGAAGCCCAGTCTCAGTTCCCCTCGCTGCCCTCGTTCTCTTTCTTCTTAAACCCTACCTCCGTAACTGTCCATCTGAGTTGCACTTATCTCTTTTGTTTCTTTAATTCAGATTATTTATTCGGTTATATTGTCATAAATTTGGTTATTGTTTATTATGTGCTCGATAAAATATCTGTAAGAGAAGCTGAAAATATACTTTCACAACAGGACAAGGGAGAGTGGATAATCACTCTGGTGCTGCACGATGCTACTGCTGTGGTATGATGTATTTGTATAGTTTGCGGATGTTTATGCAGTGGCACTGCAATGTATAATTTTGTTTATTTATTTAGAGATGGTAATTGTTACTGTTAGTTTATTACATGAGTTTTATTTGATGAAATTGTGGAGATTTTGTTGGATAGAGTTTGAATTTTCTCAGGATTTATGATATGTATTCACCATACTTATGAGTTTATGTGCTCCATATTTGCAATATACTAGACAACATGATTTTATTTCACTTAAAAAAGAGTTCTCACTAGTTGATTACTCAAAAACGTGTTCTACTAGCTAAGTAATGAGTTTCTGATTCCTGTGGCTCTTGATGATAAACAGGTTGGTTCAGGCATTGGTGGACTTCTTAGTGCAATTCATGGCTTCAATACAGGTATAGGGTTCTTCCTATTATTTGGTCTCTTTTCACATTTTTATGTGGATACATTGTTTCCCACTTTTTTGGATTTGCTTTGTTTCAGGGATTCCTTATCTC
>JAXGGT010000094.1:11335151-11353324 GCA_035583425.1 Marsdenia floribunda | reverse complement strand
AAAAAAAAAACTCAATTACTATTTAATAAAATAATCTCATGAAAAATTTTCACCTAAAATCCCAAAAATGGGGTTTCCGGAGAGTGATACTAAGGTATTGGTCATACCAAAAGATAAATAATTGGGCCTAACTCATTCAAACCCAAGCTACACTGTTTCCATCACTATCTGGAAAGCGAAGGTGAAGAGAGAAGACGCCGGTGTATTAGAATCTGAAACACAGACGAACGGTGAGGAAATTCGGCATTTTCTGTTAGATATGGGGACTCGTGAAGTCTACGAAGAGAAGTTGAGAAGAGGGAATGTGTACGATTACGATCCAACCATGAAGCCCGGTCTCGGTTCCCCTCGCTGCCCTCGTTGTCTTTCTCTCTTAAACCCTACCTCCGTAACTGTCCATCTGACTTGCACTTATCTCTTCTGTTATTATTTATTCGGTTATATTATCTTAAATTTGGTTATTGTTTATTATGTGCTCGATGAAATATCTGTAAGAGAATCTGAACATATACTTTCACAACAGGACAAGGGAGAGTGGACAATCACTCCGGTGCTGCACGATGCTACTGCCGTGGTATGATGTATTTTTATAGTTTGCGCATGTTTATGCAGCGGCAGTGCAATGTATAATTTTGTTTATTTATTTAGAGATGGTAATTGTTACTATTAGATTATTACATGAGTTTTATTCGATTGAAATTGTGGAGATTCTGTTGGATAGAGTTTGAATTTTGTCAGGATTTATGATATGTATTCACCATACTTACGAGTTTCTGTGTTCCATATTTGTAATATGCTGGACAACATGATTCTTATTTCACTTAAAAAAAGAGTTCTCACTTGTTTATTACTAAAAACCGTGTTCTACTAGCTAAGTAATGAGTTTCTGATTCCCGTGGCTCTTGATGATAAACAGGCTGGTTCAGGCATTGGTGGACTTCTTAGTGCAATTCATGGCTTCAATACAGGTATAGGATTCTTCCAATTATTGCAGTCTCTTTTCACATTTTTATTCGGATACATTGTTTCCCACTTTTTGGATTTGCTTTGTTTCAGGGATTCCTTATCTCCAGAAGCATTTGAAGGGTCCAAAGTGGCTTCGGGTTGTTGTTGGGGTACGATTGCTGCCCCTATATTTTATATATTCTTGCAATTTTGGTTTTCTTGGCTAATATTTACTTGTTGATTTTCAGCTCCCCTCGTTTCTGTTGTATTCTACAGCTGGAGCTGTACTTGGAGGTATCCTTCCTGTCAAGATTTTTGAGCTGTATCTATATTTTAGTAACATTTGTCATAGTTTTTTTTTTTTCCTCTTTTTTCTCTTGATCTTTTATTCTAATGGTCCTTCAGGCTTGTTGTAAATTGAATCATAAAGTGTTAAAAGATTAAATATACATACAACTAAATCTATTTAGTTAAATTCTACAGTTTGAATTCTCACCCTGGTTTGTATGGTTGCCTTTGGTATCTGATTTCCAAGTTTAATACTCTCATAGAGGACATTTGCTATATTCCTCAAAAAGGAACGCATCAATTCAGGAATCAAACAACCTCAGGAAGCTCAAAGTTAAAGAATCTAAGGATCTTGCTGTTGGTTTTTGTTTTACTGCTCCACTGAATGTTAAAGTAAAGAAGGTTACTGTTGATTTCAGAAGAGAGAACATTGATAAATTTATATTTCTAACAATTTATTCATTCTCAAATTACCTTGTGCATCAAAGTTATTATTCCATCCATCAAGCCCATGTGTTTGAATGTCCTAGTAATATCTGAAAGAGAATTATTCTCTTCAGGATGTTTTTCTTACTGTGATATTTTAGTGTACTGCTTTTGGTCATATTGTGTGGTTATCGATTTCACACATTTGTTTACAGGTTATGCTCTTCCAAAGTTTACTCAGCTCACTGTGACATCTTATTATGCTGCTTCAAGTGCCTCGCATTACGGTATTTCTTTGCTTACTAGACAGATTGAAGAGGCCCACACTTCCCGTTGTCAACATGAACATGAAAAACTTAGATGATTTCTCAAAGGTGCATAATTATCAGAATTTTTTTTTTTATTTTTTATTTTTTAAGTTTTGTAACAACTGCATACCTTCTGGAAATAAAATGCTTATACGTCAATTTAAGAATATATATTTTGTTGTTCTGGAGAAACTTGTTTGTCTAAAAGTATTATCCTTAGATTTTGTGAGTTAATATTTTCTTTGTGGCACTTTTACGTTGAAATTTACTAAACTATGAGAAAAACATTTAATGTTATTTTATTGTCAACTAAATTAAAATTTGAGATTATCTTTTTATTTTTTCAATGCGTCTTGGATAGAGAAATAAGGTTTCTGGATTATTTTTCTACTTGTACTCGAGAAATATCGATATAGTGAATATTATACGTTTTTGATAAAAAAAATTTTCCCGCGCCAACCTCGCACAATTTTCTTGTGTTGAAACATTGGAAGCCTGTCGCTATTTATGAAGTTCATAAATTTCCAGAAAGAGTTCAATAAGAATTTATGAGTAGAAATAATTAAGTGGTTAGTAATTCCAACACTTATGACTTGCTCACTAGAGCAGCAAAATATTGTTCATACACTGATTTAATGAGGTTATGATTAAAAGAGAGATTTTCAAAGGGAAAAAAAATGGAAAATTCAGCTGTTAATCTGTTCCTATGGAGAAGTACAGGCTTAAAGCTACGTCTCGAGAACGAATCTAACTTTAGATTTTATTCATTTCCTCTGAATGATTGTGTATTTGTGTGTTGTGATTGATTCTTTTGCTTGCCATATGGAGTATCCTTTCTTATTGCAGTTTATTGCCACCCAAAACTTTAATTTTAATTCAAATGTTGGAAGTCATTGTAGTATAGGACATCTTGATGCCTTATTCTAGATTGTTGTGAGGATCCGTAATTGGAGTATTTTGTTGATATTATGCCTTATTTGAGATTTGATGTAGATATTAATCATATTTACAACAGTCTTTTTTGCTCTTTTTTTCTATAATATAACCTAAGTGAAGTATCATTAGAAAGGTCATTTGAGCCGTTGGGTAGAAGTTCATGGAATTATTCATTGAAGAGATTTTCTTATTGAAGCCTCTGTCTGCATTTTCAAATGCAAATCTAGGGTTGTATGCGTGGTTCTCTTATTTTTATTTTTATTTTCTTGATATAAGCTTCTAAAAAGTTGTGCATTTTGTGTTGCATGTCATCCAAATGTCGACCCAGAGCAATAACCAGGTTTTCTGTGAGTTCTCACTTATGTGTCTGAGAATGGGATCGGCCCCAAACACGCTGAACCCAAAAGGGAAGACTGTGGGCAGGGATTACCACTGCTTTTGATGGTTTCTGCTTTCGTAATTTAGCCTTCAAGACTTAAAAGAGAACTGGAGATTTTGCAGGTGTATCTGTTAAGCAGCTCATTGAACCTGAGGCCTGTTTTGTGAATTCAATTAATCAACATGTGCAATTTGCTGTTGGTTGTGATTTTGCAGATTTTTGTTACGGATCCGTGGTAGTGTTTTGGGATGCAACGCACATATCACAATTTGAATAACCCATGCCATATGTGCCAACTACTCACTATTTGTCAGTTTGAGCTTTAATTTATTTTGCTTCTGGTGCCATCTTTATCTATACTAGAGCTCTTCTGCAGAGGTCGAGTAACTCTTTTATGTCTGTGAATTGCATATTTCTGATCTTGTAGTTTGTACTTCTTTATTAGTAATGTGAAATAACAAAATGGGAGCGAATATACTGGCCTGTAATCTTTGCAGGAAGGATGGTTCTCATGGTAGAGAAACATGAGGTCTGGCACAGGAAATACCATATCTTCAGTATTCAGCTTATATATATATGTTTAAAGAATGAAGGGATATATAAATTAAGGCCTTTTTTTTTTTGCTCAGTGAAAGTAAGGCTTCGAGTAGTGGTGCATGGAAATTCAGAATAACCTACGGGTCCGACCATAGAGTGAATGTGTTCTGATTGACATTTATTGATCGATCCATCCTAAACTTGCTTGTCCATCCATCCATCCATCCATCATCCATGGTCATGCATGGGTAAGAGTATGATACCAGTAGTATGACAATTTTAGTGACAGCTGCAACTCCTGTGGCGCACTTTAGCATGGGATACTGTTTTTTTTTTTAAACTGTCAACCTCGTCTTCAAGCTCGCTTGATAGGGTTGTGGGCCGATGTGTCTTAAATTTCACTGGCTATCTCTGAAGGTGGATGTGGTCCTAATCATAATTTGTGTACTCTTTGTATGTCTTTTTTGTGCCCCTTTGGGCTATTACTTATTTTCTGTGTCAGAATCAGCTGTCCCCACTTTGTTTTTCATTTAATCCTGGGCCCCTAGATAGTTGGGGGCCGTTATCACGGTCAATTTCACTTCACTTTTAAGGAGAAAAAAATGTTATTATATATTATTTTCTTTTTGACATATTAATATATACCTATGTATATTTTAAGAAAATTACAATGAGGAGGATTGTCAAGAGTCAATATTTCTGGCAATAAATATGTTTTTCTATGAATGTGGGAGTTTTATCATTCATGTGCTCAATAAGAAAGTTGATAGAGTAATTTCAATAGTGTCAAATTAGATGTGGGGAAAATTGGCCGGTTTAGTCCCTTATTTATTTTTAATAATTAATATAGGTCCATAATCTATTTTTTTGACCTGCTAAGTCCTATAACTTTTTACAACCTGCCAATTAAGGGTAATATCGTTCGCCCACTGTTCATAAACTCAAAAATTTTAGGGATATTTTTGTACTGTCCCAGATTCTTTTATATTTTACAGATTCTTCCATACTCCAAATGTTTCAGTATAAAAGTATTCCTAAAATTTTTGGATTTATGAACAGTGGGCAGACGATATTATCCCTAAAATTTCATTACGTGGCTAGCACGTGATGAAATTTGGCCGAAAAATTCAAATTTTTTGTCGGAAGGACTTAATTGGCAGGTCGTAAAAAGTTATAGGACTTAGCAGGTCAAAAAAATAGATTGTGGACCTATGTTAATTATTGAAAATAGATAAGGGACTAAACAAAAAAAAAAGATGTCGATATTCTTTTTTTTTTGGGGGGCTGAATATGTAGATATTCAATTCAAGAACCGAGAAAAAGGTGGTGAATAATATTTTTTTTTTGAAGAGATGAATAATTACTGTAACCAAATTTACCGTTGACTTTCTCTTATTATTATTATTTTCTATCTAAAAAAGTACAAGTCTGGTATTTTTGTTGCGTCAATAGTTAGTCACTGTGGATTCTGTCACTAGAAACAAAAAATTACTGTTTGAGGAATGGTTATAAAAAGTAAAGATTGGAGAAGAATTGATTTTTTTTTTTTTTTTTTTTCACTTATAAAATTTCTCCTTCCTCCCTTAAATTGGTGGTGGACCACAGAAAGCAGAGATGCAAAGTCCAGGAAAGTACACTTTTATCTTGCTGTCCCCGAAGCTCAACAACCAATGTTTCATCCTTGTAATTGCCCATTTGATACATCCAATCTCACCAACAAGTAGTAATAATTAGTATTACCTAACAAGAATATATCCTTTTTCCCTAATTTAGTAGTAATAATGCAAGGCCCCCTGCAGGGGCATAGACTAGTTGGTAAGGTCTGGGGGTGACATGGGGTTAACGCTTCTGGCTACCAAGATTTGAATTCCGTGTGGGGTAAATTTCTATTGTGCGGGTTTGTCCTAGGGTTCGGGCTTTACAGGTCCTCTCCCTCGGGTCCCCTACCCTATGATGCACATCCCTCGATTTGCTTCCTCCCTACCTAAGGGGCCTCTGGTCAGGGGGTGATGTTTATTCGCCGGTGGTCGGGCTCCGCTGGTGGAGTTTCCTCATTAATCCAAATAATGTAAGACGTTGGTGAGTTAATAAGATGTTCTTCTAGTTTTAAATGAAGTTATGGGTTTAAGATTACACTTAAGTTTAAAAATTTGGGACCAAAATTTGTTTTTGACAAGGAATTTACCAATTCGAGACATTTCATGCAATCCATAGTTAAGATTCATTCAAGACACTTCGTACACTTAAAAAAAAAAAAAAGTTTAAGATTTTCATTCAAAAATATAGTTATGATTCATTTAGTATATGTTGTGTACTAAAAAAAAAAAAGAAGTAATAGTAGGAGGAGGAGGTGGAGGGTCTGATCAGGTTGCATTGCATTGAACCCTCAACAGCAAAGCAACCCTTCCTAAGGGACAACTGTCTCCATCTAAAACTACAGCAGTTTTTGGGTTTGAAAGATTTCTCTGCCCCCCTCCCCATTGGTTTCATTTCTTAAGTTCCTCGAACTTAGTCTTTGAATGCATGGATGAAAACAAATTAATCATTCTTATATATATATATATATGTATGTATGTATGTAAGGTTGTATATATAGCTATTCCTATAGATTGATATAATTTACCCATCTCAAGTCACATCTAAACCAGAGTTTCTCCCGAACCCAAATAATTAAACTTCATTCTATTCCATATATGTCTTTTGTCCGCAGTTGAAAAATGTCGGTTATATATATATATACACATAAATATGTATGTCCAAGGTTAAGCACCAAACAAACCTTAATGGAGGTGACCATGTTCAAAAACCAGGCCCTGGGACCAGCTCTGAAAAGAGGAATAGTTTTTCGTTTTATTTTTCTTTGACAGTGTTTCAATACAACAAGTGGCCTTAAACTTGCCACCTTTAATTCTTTTCAGGTTCACCATTCGTGATCGGTGACTGTTCTGAAGTACCAAAATCTGAATATCTTTGGGTAGATTTGCAGATGCAACATCCCATTAAAAGCTGAATACGTACAAATTTGCGTACAAAAATCTTTCTCTTCTCTTTTCTCTCTGTCCACAGCCTATGTATTATTGTTATTTTTATTTTTTTCAAAAAAGCAAAAAAAAAAAAAAAAGGAATGCACCGTGGATTATGTTAATTTTCCCTTAATCTTTCAAATCCCAGCGTTAATAAAAATATTTGCAAGTTCTTCGTTTTCCGACATGGTTTAATATTAGTTTCCGGGACATGTACAACCTTACACACGTATTGCGAAAAAGTTACCACAAGATACACACATACACGCATTCTTTTGGGGTATATATATTCATAAATCCGCAGGAGTAAATTAATTCTCCTCAATATAACTGCAAAAAGTTCTTGGATAAGTAGCTAGGAAGATGAACAGAGAAGATTAACCATATTGGTGAGTATACATCGTACTCTCTCTCTCTATATATATATATGAAAAACGGTCAAGAAGAACAGAAAAATGTGTAAAAATTAGTACAATTAAGCTCAAACGAAAGATTTTTAGGGTAAAGGCTAGCTACTAGTGTCATCAAATTTCACAATGCCATTTTAGCTTGACTTCAAACTGGAAAATGGTGAAATTATTTCATCTACATATACCAAATCAATTGCTAATAGTAATAGTAATCAGAAGAACCAATTTGAAAAAAAGAAAAAGAAAAAATTAAAGGGTCGGGGGGAAGAGGAGTTGTTCTTAATTATATAATCCCCTCATCATCAAGTGAGAAAAAGATTCCCCAGCAGAAGGGAAGTCACGGTGATCAGCGTAGCTAGCTAGAGATGTAAGTCTAAACTCACGGGATCTTGCATTTTGTTAGGCTTTGATGAATCGTAGCCTAAGAAAGTTTGAGAAGCCGAGCTGACCTGCGGAGGTTTCATTTTCAACTCCTCGTTTCCATTCCCAAACAAGGGCAGCTGATTATGATGATGATGAGGATGCATTGAATCGTCGACGACCCTACTGATCAAGGTAGTTGGGGAACTGTGGGCTGCCGGAATTCTCCATAAGGCCAAAGGGCTTCCGTTAATGGGCGGCGGTTGGGAGTTGTTGTAAGAACCGGGGCCTCCACCACCACCGGCGCCGTAGAATCTAGAGTTTGTACTGTTGTAGGAATTGCTGCCTTTGCTCCAAGAATGATGATGATGGTGGTGGTGGTAAGCCAGAGCTGCCGGGGTGGTTGGCACAGAGCCCAGACGATGATAATTCATGAGACCGTACACATGAGCTTCGGCTAGGGCGCCCCCACCAGCTGCATGCACCATTGCTGACTGAAGGTGTGCGCGTTTGGCATGCTGTCGCTCCCTCTTGTGTGCATTCTGATGGCCGCCTAAGGCCTGAGAAGTCGGGAAATTCCTGCAACAATAGTGGCATTCGAATTTCCGCGTGCTCTCTCCGTTATCAAGACCATCCTTATTATTATTAGCCTCCTCCCGAGCATTATTGTTAGCCTGATGATGAGCTGCAGCAGCAGCAGACTCAGAAGAGTCTTCAGTGGCGGTACTGGAGTATTCTCCCCCAAATTCTTTACCAAACAGCCTAATGGCCTTGTCTTTGACCGGTGGTGCTGGGCGAATAAAGGGTAACTGAGAGAAGGATTCAACGTTCATGAAGTCATGAGTCTCCCTTTGGTCAGTCTTTTCCATAATCTGATCGATGAAGCTTTTCTTTTTTTTTTTTTTGGCCCCCGTGAAAGTAATATTATAAGGAGAGAAATGAAATTAAGAAGATTTGAGGAAAAGAGAGGATGAAATGGAAATGGGGAATTTGGAATTTTGGGAAGGGGGGAGAGAGTTAAGGTCTTCTTGTACATGAAGGGGGGAGAGTTTGCAGTGGGACCTTTGAAGGGAGAGTGGTCTGATTCATTTCATGGATAATTGGAACTGACCATTCCTTCCCCTTCCCGGCCCTTCCCCTTGAGTGATGCCTGACAAGGCCACAAATTTTGGTCTACGTTTGAGATCAGCAGTGTGGTTTTTGGTTTGTGTCCTTACCCGGATATAGTTTCCAGACACACATGAAAGAGTCAGAACAAGCCACGCACTTCACATATATATATAAAATCTTTCCGAGTTATATATATATATATATATATATTGTAAATTATACACAGTTACTATAATATATCTCTATAGCTTTCAAGGTTCCAAAGTTCCTTTATTCCTTTCTCTAAAAATGACTAATTAGGTCTCGAGTTTAAACTTTTTCCTATAAGTAATCTTGATTTCATATTAATTAGTTAGGTTGGCGAATGTCAAAATAATATTATTGTGTTATATATACACAAAATATCTATACAATGAACTGAATTAATTCATTAATTGTTGCTGACAGTATTCATGCATAAATCACTGTTTGTAGTGAAGAAGAAGAAGAAGAAGAAGAGGAAGGGAAAAAGAAAACTAATAGTAAGGTGAAAATTTTTTGCCAAGTACGAACCCAACATACATTAAACCAAACCCCAGCACGCAAGTAGTATCCAATGTATAACACAAAATATTGAATATGCAAACACCAACCAGAATAGTAAATTAATCAATGTTCAAAGTTAACAAAAGTACTCATCACCAGTGCTTATTATTATAAAATGTTTATATATAAACAGTCAAAATCCATAAATATAAACAGAGAAACAAACATATATATATATATATATATATATATAGATAAGTACTACTGCTGTCACCATATTTTGTTTTGGACTCGTTAATAATGGAAAAAAATATTCTGTATAAAATTGTCTTTAACATGAGTTGAACTCAAAATTTTTTTCACTTGACAAGTCAAATAGAAAAACTTCAATAAGAAAAGAATTACACCAATCAAACTACACGTTCTTCTTATTTATAGATAGATATATGTATATATAATATGTATATACAAATGAATGACTTAAAACTTATATATATATATATATATATATATATATTTCAGTTTCAAAATAATTAAATTTTGAGTTATTTTTAGAATAGAAAAAAAAATTAATTAAAAAAGTCAATGCGATATCATTTGTTATATATAATACATCAAAATTAATGTCTTCTGGAGGATGGTTATCCATGGATAAATAAAATTAAGAGCAAAGTCGATCGCCAGAGGTCAAAAGTTGATGGAATTATGTGCTTAGAATTGAGTTAACGTTCTTTATTTTTTAATTTTTTTTTTTTTATTAGATCATTTAGGTTACCAACAGATATTGAAGTCAAGCGCACCTTTATTCTTATTATAGAAATCGAAAATAGTGGATATAAGAAAGAATCCACAATAGATCATGTCCTTCAAGTCGCACGTTGCTTTCTACCACATCGTTTCAAACGAAATTTTACCATAACAACCCTCTAATTTGGAACCAATATGGAATTGATTCAATTATGGAATCATGAATAGTCATTGGTTTGTAGACATCGTAATCTATATCCCTTTGCTCTATAATGTTCATTAGAATATAGAAGAGAGATTTTATATATAGCTATAGGTCGGTATATTAGAAATTATTGTTTTTACTCAATCTAAATTCAACTTAAGTTGTACTACAGAATGTAACTTTGACTTGAAAGAAAGCTTCACCTAACTATTACATGACTTGTGTAACATTGATAAGAGAGCTTACCCATTGTGGGAAGGGGAAGGACTTGTTTGCAATTGAGTTGGTGTAAATGTTTCTTAATTAAATAAAGGTGGGTAAAAGATATATATATATATATATATATATATATATATATATGTATGTATGTCTTTCTTGCTGTGGGAAAGTATATTTGGATGATCTTTATTCTTTGTGACCAAAAATGGAAACAAACAAATATATTGAAACTGTTGTGAAGCAATTTTTGGGTATCAAACTAAAATAGTAGTTTAATGATACGCCCATTCTTGAGTAGCGGAACAGTTTGCTTTATTCGTGCATGCTTTAGCTTTTTATTTATTTATTAATTTTTTTTACCCCTTTTATACATACTATATATATACATATATATATTATTTTATTTCAGAACCCCTCGTCTGCTTCTCCATCTATCCTACCCTTTCTGTGCTGTTTCAGGACAAGTCAACATTTCCCTCTCTCTCTCTCTCTCTCTCTCTCTATATATATATATATATATGTAAAGCTAGTCAGATTGAGAATTCATTAAGTGGCTTAGTGTGTTTTTGGATTGAAACTTTTTTTGAGATTGTTAATTTTTTTTAAAAAAAGTTGAATAGATTGTGAAAAACGAGGAGTAAGGTGGGACAAGTTAATTAAGAAGTTGTCTAGTAAGTGGGAGACAAAAATAATATATTTTATTAGTGTAATGATGATATTGTTATTTGAGTTATATATATTTATATGTATATATTGAATATTTATAGTAAGTGGATGAATTTTTTATTTTTTATTTTTTGCCAACTCACCAGACATGAACAGTGTCATATCAAGCGGTGTCTAAACAAGTACAACTCATTTTTTTTTTTTTTTTTTGAGTTTGAGTGGAATTTTGAAAAATAATTTCAATCAAAAAACAACTTTAATTTTCTGGTTCCATTGAAGTTGATTTATGGCTTTGTTTTGTTTTGTTTTTTTTTTTTTTTTTTTAAAATTATAAAGTTGAATTTTTGAAAAGAGAAAGAGAGAAAAATAAAAGCACACTTTGATGGAGCGTGTAAGTAAGTAGTCGATCTGTTTAGATCAGAAATATTGTGGTCATCATAGAATACTTATCATCTAGCCAGCCATCAATCAAGGCCTTGAAATCCGCATCTCTGTTAACCCTAGCTACAGCAACACTCCATTCATGCAAAGCCTTATTTTTCCATTAAAGTCACAGTCAGTAATTGAGAGGTATACGAGGGGACCATATTTGCATATATACATACATATATATATATACACACACATATATGAGAGTGTGTGTGTGTGTGTTTTGGTTTGAATTCCAATTGTACCACTTGTAACTTGGTGAAAGTTAAAAAGGGATTAAAAAAAAAAAAAAAAAAAGGTGAGTTCTTAGGGTTTTTACTAGTAAAATTTTATAAATATTTGAGTTCCCATGTACATTAATTAACCAGACTTGAAAATTTCTGCTTTAGAATGAATCAAGCATGCATAGTTATGTTAAGACTATATTAATTAAATAACAGGATCATTGTATGCTTAATTAACCAAATCTAGTTTCAAAATGTACAAGAATTACCAAATTAAGAATTAATTAGTCACATTTTACTATATATGTATATATATATATATATGTATATATCTAGCTCGTTTGAAAGTGGGGTTGACATATATATATATATATAATGATGTATGTACAGTTAGTGTAATTGTACATAGAGCTGGGAAACTTTTGAATGGCCGGAAATTCAGAACCTTAATTATATCAACGGCGGATCGAGGAGGAGGAAGGGGACCTCACGTGCATGCACCCACCAAATCTAAACGTTTGATCTGTGTCTTGATACGGAGAGAAAGAAAACATATCTCTGATTACTGTCAATATTTGCAAAATGCCAAAATCTTACAAGTTCCATCTGAAATTCTTGTTTGTGTGTGTGTGTGTGTGTATGTGTATGTGTTTGTGAGTATGAGTGTTTTATGAATAATACGTACTGTGTATATATATATATGCTTTCTACTGTTCCTCTCCACTTACAGACGGGAGAAAGTATTTGTTTCCCAAGCATCACCAGAAGTACTGTCACCATCCCGAGGAACCCTAATTCTCTTTCTAAAAGAAGTGTATATATATATATAAAAAGAGAGGGTTTTTGGGCCTTGTCCTGTTTCAGCTAGCATATATGCATATATATATATATATATATATATGCATGTGCATATTATTATTACAATTGCAAAATGGAAAGAAGCTTGCCACATGCAGTACCTCCAGAGAGAAGCTCCACCCCAGCTTGTTCATCTATTCGATCTCTCTTCCTTTCTTCCTTTCTTTCTTTCTCTCTCTCTCTCTCCCCCCCTCTCTCTCTCCAGAAGCGGCATTAAGTTTTGATAGATGATGATGATACACTGCTAAGAGGACAGAGAAGTCATTGTCTTGTTGTTCCTCATCTCACTTTCAACATAGGTGGCTTGAGTATGACAATGGGGGGGGCTCTGAGGAACTCCTGTCTTTGGGACCTCTTTCGTATACATAAATATATAATCTGCTTCTCCAGCACATATGTTTCCCATGTGTGGACGACATGGGGATTGATGTGGAACTGTGTTCCTTCATTACCCTTCCTCTTCATCATCAGCATCTTGAAATGCTGACAATCTTTTTATTTTATTCCAGACTCTTATATATAATTTGGAAGTATTCTTTTACCATTTTTTTTTTTTTTTTGGAATATTATATATATATATATACACTCACGGATTTTCTTTTAGTTTGCCACATGTTTATGATTTATGTGACATCTTTCTTTCTTTATAAAAAAAGAATATATATATATATATATAAAGATTAATGAAAATTATGTAATTGTAGAAAAATACGATTGGACAAGCTATTAATTAATTTGGACTAAGACATGATCCATTCCAAAAATAAATAAATAAATAAATAAATTACTTTTGGACCCACTAAATTATAGGTCTATATATATATAAATAAATTATGTGTCTAATATAAAAAATTATAAAATGATAAAGTCAAGATTAATTAATGAAAATTTCGTTTACTAAAATTACTTGTAATGTAAGAATAAGGTAATAGTTTAGTGATGTGTCTTTCCTTATTTAGGTGCCTCAACTTGCCTTCTCAAATGGAGGTCTTAAGTTTGAATCTCATGATCAGAGACGACTTTGTGTCGTATTTCATCCGTGTGCTGTAGTCATGGGGGATTTTCCTCTCGGAGTCAAGAAGATCTTCCTCATAGATCTCTCTCGAATTAGTCGATCATGCATGATCTTGTATCACATTTCATCCATGAAATGTACTCATGGGGAATCCCTCCCGAAGTCAAGAGGGTCTTACTCATAGATCATTTTTGAATTAGTTGATAACCATATCAAGTTACCAAAAATTAGTTGTAATATAACCGTGAAAAATAAAAATCAATTGTATCTATATATCTATTATCTATTATATAAGATCCTATACTTAGTTTCTAGAAACATTTTTTTTCTTCCAATGGCATGCTATGTAAATTATGTGAATGTTTTTAGTTTTTTATTCTTTATCTAAATTCTTTTAATTTTTGTGTTTATCTAAAGGTTCTAATTTATTTGACCTTTCAACTTTTTATCATTCTTTTAAAAGTTATTAATTTAATTACCCATTTCTTCTCACAAGGTAACTCTTATTTATTTGTTTCTTTTGTTTATTATTTTATTTTCTATATTTTTCATCCATTAGTTTTTATTTTTCATTTTTATACTTTCATATTTTTACTTTGAATTCTTTTTACTTTTCTATTTTTTATAATTTTTTATTCTTTTTTAAAAGAAAGCTTAATTTATTTTTATTTTTATTCTTCCTTCTTCTTTTTGTGTTTGTGTATATATATGTTAAAAATTTTGGAATGGAGATTTGAATTTATTAAAATAAATATTAAATAAGGGAGAGAGAGATTTACTTAGATTTTAAATAAGAGTTATTGAGATGCATTTTTTTTAATATTAGTATATAAAATATACACGATATTTCAAAAAAGATAAAAATTTAACTAATTTTAATTTAATTTAAACTTTCTTTATACACTTTATTTTAATTTTTTAAAAAGATATAATTTTGGATAATTATATTAAATTTATATTGAAAACAATAAAATATGAATTTAAATTTAAAAACTTTCTTTTAAAAAAATGAAGTTTTTTTCGCTTCCAATAAAACTTGAACCAATGACTTTTTTTTTTTTTTTTTTTTTCGTATTCATATGAGGCTACAAATGACTTCCTTTCCGTTAAATTTAAAAAGTTTTTATTCAATTTAATTATTTAATTTTTTTATTAAAAAAAAATCATACATGTTCAATTAATATATTTATATTATATCATGTGTATAAATATGAATTGCAATAATACTTTAACTTTTTAACAAATAAAAATTTATTATTAAAAGTTAAAATTTTATTCTTGTAAATAATTAATAAATGAAAAATTTATAAAAATAAAACTAAAACTATCAAAATATTAGTTAAAAGATGATGAAAACAAAAATAATACATATATATATATACTAGATAAAGTCAGCCTCAAGGTGCGGAGTACATATATATTTAATTAATAATAAAATGATAAAATATGAATAACTATTCAGATAATAATTATCATATTTATTATAATTTCAAAATTAATAAAAAAAATCATTATTTTTTAGGCTTTATTTATGTTTTAATTTTTAAGTAACCTTTTTATTTTATATATATTGAATTCAATAATTTTTTTTAAAATAATTAATGAAAGATAAATAAAAACGACATATACGATAAGATCATACTTCATCTCATTACATAATTCAACATAATTCAAATATTTTTATGAACTTGGGTTGTTGATTATTTCTAATAATTTTTTACATTCTCATTGAATGAGATTTAATAAGAATAAGTAGTATTTAAAACTTCAAAGAAAAATCAAGATTTAAGGGGAAGGAAAAAATTAACATAAAAGATCAATAAAACATTAAAAAATTTAAGAATTATAAGAAAGAAGAGAGAATGAAAAAAATACAAATGTAAAAAATAATATAAATTAAGAAAAAAAAAACTTGTATTTCAAATAAAATTGTTTCTTTCTTTGTTATTTACTTTTTTTTTTTCTATTTATGAGTAGAAAGATATATATATATATATATATATATATATTTAATAGTAACAAGAAATAGTAGTAATTAAAAAAAAAAAAATTAAAAGTTTTTCGTAAAAGGTGAATGTACTAAAGTAAAGCGTGACTTTAAATTGCTGTATAAACATCAGTTGAAATGAAATAAATCCATTCAGTTAAACCTAAGGTATAGATGTTAGAAGAAGCTAATCTATGGATAATAGTATTTGAACATCTATACACATATTTGATTGTAAAAAATCAAATAAAATAAGAAAATTTTTATCTAAATTTATAATGTGACATGTAACTCATCCCTAATATATTCACATAATAGTCCAACGAACGATGTGAATGAATTCCACGTTTGTACTTTCTTATTAAAAAAAATAAAATAAAATAAAAATTTAGTTGATGTTCACGATAAAAAATCAATGCAAATATATTAATTATTAGAAATATTATATAAAATATAGAAGATAATTAAGAACAAAGTTAAAAGACATACATAAAAATGAAAAAAAAAAAATATATATATATATATATATTAATATATCTAATTTAAATCATAATAATTAATGAAAATTAATAAATTATTAAAAAAGTCATTAATATTAAATAAATTTGAAATAATGAATATATAAAGTCATAAAAAGTAAAATATTTTTTGAGGAAAAAAAAGTAAAATATATATATATATAAAGATAATGAAAACCAAAAAATTAGAAAAAATAACAACAATACCATTATAAAAAAATTGCTTTTAAAAGCAATAGTTATAATTTTATATATAATAAATATATATATATATATACATTTCACACTCGGATAGAACCTTTCTCTAAGTATATATATTTTCTTTGCTCATGTAAGTGCTAATTAATTTGTGTGTGTGAACGCGCTTTTCCTTAAATGGGAATAATAAATTAAGAGGAAAGAAATAAAGAACCTTAATATTCGTAGCAGAAGAGTTATGAGTAATAATTCTAGCCTCATATACATATACATATATATATATATATATATATTAGGAAAAATTAAGATACTTAAATTCATGTTTTTCAAGAAAGCAAAAGGGTCTTTCCTTTCCTTTCCCTTTGAACATTTTAGTGATTACCATATGAACTAAAATAATTAATGTCTGCAATAGATATTTTGGCAATATATATACATATCTAGAATCTGTATGCAGGAAAACACAAAAAAAAAAACCAAGAATGCAAGTGGATCGAGATGAGAGCATGAGAGCCCACCATTTTGTCTTTGAAAGATAAAACCATCATATCAGAAAGAACACACACATATAAATCATACATATACATATATATATATATATATATATATATTATGTATGAATATACATTATATGTCAACTATGAATTGGGGATAACTTTGCGAATATGATGGGATATCTAACGAATCTTCAATATCTCTCTCTCTCTTTATGTATATATATATACACACATATGCAAAATCTCCTTAACTGTCAATGTGAGAACAGTTCTTCGAACTCTTTAAAAGCTTGATGAGGATGATCGATCATTCTTGTCTGGAACTGAGCTTTGCCATGGACCACATATATATATATATATATATATATATATATATGTATGTATACGTACATATATATATACATACATATATATATATACTATAAAGTCCCTTCTTTTTCAGATGTTGCATTAATTAACACTTTGATAGCCATTTTCTACACTTACCGATACTCCCACCCCACCTTGTCCCTTTCTTCTTCTTCTACTTCTCCATACTCTCTCATATATACATGCAATTACTTACATATATATATATATATATGTATGCATGCATGTGTATATGGTTGAAAGACATATTAAAATTTTCATGCCAAAACAATATTAGCATCCCATATCCCACCATGCATTATAACATGTTACTTTTATAAATTTATATAACATACAACAATATTGAAACTCACATTTAATAATAGAAAAATCTATCGCTAACTATATAATATAATATAACATAGCTCGTGCTAAATTTAAGTAAAATAAGAAAATTCATGTTCAAAAATAGACTGTCACAAACTATATATATATATAATATTATTAATGTTAAATTCAAGATACAATAAGAAATATTTCAAAGCACAAGTAGATTGATTGGTAAGAAGCTCTTCTTATTATCATCTACTCAACTTGACTAGGAATTAATATAGATATTGATATAATTTGAATGTATTGCTCATTATTAAAATCCATGTAAGACATCTTGTGTCACGAAAAGAAAAAAAAAAAAAAAAAAGGATACAAAAAAAAAAAGGCAAATTGGCATAAATAGTCTCCAAACTATGACCATTTGGTGACATTGATCCTTGAATTAATTTTTTTTTTGTGACATTAGTCCCTAAATTATATTCAATTGTGTGAGATTGGTCCTTCCGTTAAAAATTTATGTTATCTTACTGTTAATTTAAAAAAAAAAAAAAAAAAAATTGTCCAGGAGAATTTTAGTTATTTCATAATAACATGGAAAATTGGCTGGTTTAGTCCCTTATCTATTTTCAATAATTAACATAGGTCCACAATCTATTTTTTGACCTGCTAAGTCCCATAACTT
>JAXGGT010000094.1:11294507-11323789 GCA_035583425.1 Marsdenia floribunda | reverse complement strand
TAATTGATAGTTATCAATTTAAAGTTAAAAAAATATGATTATATGATCTATCATTAATAATAATAATAAAGTTTTTGTATTTTTCAATATCATTGACTAACTCTCAATAATGTCAATCAAAAGGTTGTCTGAACTTTGAATGCCCGAAATTGAATTTGATCTTAAAAGATATTAGTTTGACAAATGTTGCAAGGTGAATCTATTTATTAGTACTTAAAGGCTTTTGGTTCAGTGACATATACAATTTTTCCTCCCCGATAAATCACAGGTGGAATTTATGTGTACTTAAAAAAAAAAAAAAAATCCATTTATTAGTAAATATTTCAACCTCCGCTGGTACTGAAGTTATCCACAATTATTTGTTTTGAAATTTACAATATAATATAATATGCATTGTGCCTTTTTTTTTATATATATAAATAAATATTATGCTTTTTCCATCAGCAGTTGGTAGCTAACTATGAATGCCATAGGAATCTTCAAAAAGAAAGGGTATCCGATAAAAGGGTTGTTGAACTTGAAATAAAGTTTCAATGTTTAATACAACAAGATACCTAAATTCCTATTATTATTATTAAATTTATTTTTTATTTACTCAAAATAATTATTAAATAATTAATTATAATATAATTTGAAATTTAACAAACACATATACTCTTTATTTATGAAATTTCACTTAGTAAAAAAAAAAGTTTCAACACATATGAAATAAATAATTTTTATTAAAATTATAACAAATAGAAAAAAGAAACAGACAAAAGACAATTCCCAGACAAAATCATCCAGCATTTCACATAATATTTTTTGTATATATATTTTTTTGGTTAGGTAAATAGTTTTGTACCATACTATATTCCTTGCCCTTTTTCATATTTTTGTGGTTGGCACTAGGTATTCGGGCTAGATCCACATACACACGCATCTCGATTAATTCTAGTATATAAACCCCTCGATAAGAAATTTTCCGTAAATGTGTTTCGGGTAATTCAAGAGGTTGTCCCAAGTTCGATGACCTATCCTTATTATTATTATTTTTCCTTGTGACACGTAAGCATTTGGTCCCGAGGAAGAACAGGTTATCCATGGGTATGCCCTTTACAACGATGCAAGAGTCTCGTGAAGCCGTCATTGACTTTGCATTTCTCCCCAAAAACACAATGCTAGTAAATATTACTTTTTTAACACACACATATATATATATATATATATTTATGAAAAATAATATGAAAAATTATTGTTTCTATCCCAAAACTTTTAAATGCAATAACATCTTTAATATTCTTTCAATTTTGTCATCCTTAAAATAATTATAAAGTTGTCAATATTTTTATTTATTTATTTTTTCTATCCATTTTAAAAATTAAAATAACATATTTGGAATTGCCAGTTCAGCAAACACTGTAACACCTCGCTGACAAGCGCAACGGAACTGCCCCGCAGCAACACTCTCTCTCTCTCACACACACACACACCCCACCGCCATCTCTTGCTTCTCTACTCTTTCTCTCTCTAGGTGGTCAGTTAGCTTGGTCGTTGAATCTATTATTACTCCTCTCACTCCTTCTACTATTTTCCTTTAGTTTTTTCTATTTTCTTTCTCTCTCACACACATCACGCACTAGCACTACTGTCCTTTTCTTGTCTCTTCCTTCCCCTTCCCCTTCCGCATCCGGTTCCATACACACACTCCCTTAGTCTCTCTCTCTCACACGCACTCCGTTTTCGCTTTTTTTTTTTTTTTTTGGTCCTTCTCATCTTTCTCCGTTTCCTTTCCCCTCAATTTTCAACGAAATTGATTGGAAAAGGTAGAGAATGGGTCTCACTCTCGCTGGGAAGGTAAGGTGAGATGAGAGTTTGAGAACAGAGGCAGAGAGAGAGAGAGACGCCATTGATGAAGGAGCATCGCTTCCAAGGCAAGCATATAAAGTAAGTAAAAATACTACAAATCTTCTCACCTAAAAGCTTCCCATTTTTCTTTCTGTCCTCTGTTTTATAGTAAAATCAAAAAAATGTTTTTCATTCCTTTTTGTTTCTGCTCATATTTCTCTCTCACACACTAACCTCACACATTAAAAAAAAAAAAAGAGTGTTGTACTACTGTGCGGAGTTAGTGGGAATATGATGATAATAATGATAATGATGGTGTTTTTCATCCGTTCTCTCACCTTCCTCTCCCAGCATATAAGGATTTCCTCCCTCTCTTTATACATCCCTCTTTACTTTTCTCTTTTTCTTCCTCCCCTGATTTTTTTTTTTTTTTTGGGTGTTAATTTATGCGCACATGCGAATGTACATGTACATTCCGCAAATTCTAGGTTATAGTTTCTAGTTTCTATCTCTATGTGAATATCTCCGTTTCCCATTGATTTGAACAGCAGGGTTTTCCTGAATTGATACTTTTTTTTTACCAAAACTTTGAAAATGTGAAAGAGAAAGAGAAATCCGTTGAAATTCTTATTGGTAGTTTACGAGTTTGAGAATTTGCTTTTTTTGACTTTTGCGGATTTGAAACTTCCGATTTGAAGTTCTGCATAATTCATTCGAAGTCCAAGACTCGTTGTGAATTCTAGACGATCGTTTACCTAAGTTTTTGTGTTGCTTCCGAGTATTACAATTTCTATTAGTTGATTTCTGGTAAATAATATACTACTCTGGGTTCTGGTTTCTGAAGCTAATTATGGCTACGAGACAAGGATCAAAATCCCAAAGGTCCAGAAAATCGACTACCAGGCAGGGTAATTCACCTGCTTCATCCACCACTTCATCATCAAAACACTTTCCTGAAACTTCATTGGACGGTCTGAGCTCGCCAGCTTCTTCATCTGCTAGAAGCAAGCCGCCACAGTATTTTCTCACAGAGAGTTTGCCTGTGGATGCAGAAAGATCCAAAGAAAATGTGACAGTCACATGTCGATTTCGACCTCTAAGGTGCTCTTTTTCTAGAAAATTACTTTTCCAAATCTTTTTTTGGCTATTTTGGGGGTGTTAATAGTTCCTTGGTGATGTTTTGAGCAGCCCTAGGGAAATTCGACTGGGCGAAGAGATTGCTTGGTATGCAGACGGTGATACTATTGTGAGGAATGAACATAATCCCTCAATAGCATATGCATATGGTACATTTCCCTTTTGTCATTCTACACCATTCGTTTATTTACAGGTCCAGAACTAGGAGACTTCTTATTAATGTGGTGCTTGCACTTGAGGTTCAATTTGGATGGTTTAATTGAATGGTGCTTGAATTTGATAGAGAAAGAAACTCCTTATTGAGTTATTGCTACAAACTTGTTTGTTCTTGGCAATTTAAAGTTAAGATGTAAGTTTTTGGAGTTTTCATGAATGATATTCTCAATCTTGAGCATACTGAAGAAGTTAGATTTCCACACTGGTTTTCCCTAAATAAACAACAAAACAGCTTATCAATTTGTGTGTGATGGAAATCTATGGTTGTTTCATGTATGCTGAATGCTTGCTACTTATTTATTTGTTTATTATTATTTTCCATTTTATCCTTATTGAGCTCTTTCTTGACCCTGTGCTTGACAAAAATATGCGTATTAAATATACTTTATTCCTTGCTTTAGTTGTCTTTGAGCTGATTCATTTACTTTCTGTCCTTCATGATTGACAAGAACCTTCAAAAGCCTTGTCTAGTATGTTCTTCAGTACCTTTTGTCTGATCAGTTTGATCTGTACTTGGATATACCTGTGTCATGTCTGTATCCTTCCTTTTTCTTGACCATTTATTTATGCTTGAAAGTGTAACGTTTTCTTTGACCCCTGAATCTTAAATGATCTTCTGGAACTAGATCGGGTTTTTGGCCCTACAACCACAACACGCCACGTCTATGATGTTGCTGCACAGCATGTTGTCAGTGGTGCCATGGAAGGGATCAATGGTAAGTGGTCTTTTTTCTCTCTTTTTTTTTTGTTTTTTTTTCTCCACATCCTATCCTTTGATTTCACTTGATGATATGGAGGCGTTGTACATCTCTTTGCTCATCTGTTCATGAAGAGTTTACATGTAGTATATTTTAGTGTGCACATTTTACTGAAACATGCTCATGTTTCCGGCCTATTTAAGAATACTGCAAGTTACCTAGACTCTTAGAAAGCAGTGCTCACACAAAGATGTGAATAGTATATTTTAGTGTGCACATTTTACTGAAACATGCTCATGTTTCAGGCCTATTTAAGGATACTGCAAGTTACCTAGACTTTTAGAAAGTAGTGCTCACACAAAGATGCCAATTCAGTTCATGTCTGGCTGTTCTAAATATACACAGTACCCATTATACTAGGTTGTCTTTCAGTTGAGGTATAACCTTCTGAATCATTAGCATTGACTCTAACATAACAAGAAGTTTTGTTTTTTACTAAGATCACTGAAGGAGTGATCCTTCTTCTGGTGTTAGGTTACATCTTTTGTTTTGCACTAGTATTTGTATCATGAAGGATGTTCTAATGTCAAAACCAAGAAAAATCATTGTTGCTTTCTTTAGTGCTCTTGGTAAGGAATAATCTTGCAATTCTTTGTTGTTTCTGACGGTAGGTCATGATTCAAAAGGTTGTGCCTTAGTGGAAGGACAACTTCTTAAGGTGTGAGTAACTTTTATGCCCAAAATATTTCGTTTTTCTTTAATTTTTCAAAAAAGAAACAGAATGGGGTGAGTTGTGATTTGTGGATGAGGGGAAGACTTCCATGAATTGATATCTATCTTGGTTGTAAGGGATGCTTATCTTTTGGATTTCTTATTGTATTCATCCTCTTCTTAATTTTGCCAAAAGCATATTTTGTTCTTCTCTGGCAAGCATTCCTTTCCATGACATGTCAACTCTTTGTGTTAAAACTACTGGAGAAGCTAATGAATGTGTTTCTAGAGATGATTATTATTTTCGGATCAGTTATATGTGGTTTTCATTTTGAACTTCTGGCATTGTTTCGTTCATCACAGGTACAATCTTTGCATATGGAGTTACAAGCAGTGGCAAGACTCATACCATGCATGTAAGGAAATCAGTTTTTCGAAATATTTTACTTTTAGTATGATACTTGAGAAGGTCCAATGTCCCCTTGCCCATCATTGTTAGGTCTTAACTGGTGGATAAGAAAATTCTTCAAGGGTGTTCTGAAATCTAACTCTTATAATCTCCAGGAATAATGCACTTAATATATTCTTTCTGGATTCCCATTTTAATCTCTCTCTGTAGCTTGGGAAAATAACAGATAAGGAGAATTAAATTTAAAACCAGTTTTAAAGTGTGCTTCTGGAAGTTTGTCATCTAGAAAGTTTAATTATGTTGTTTTCAATGTTTTCGCTGCTGTCTGTTCTCTTCAGCTGCTTGTTTTGAATTCACCTTTTCTGTCCTGTAATGAGGGGTGTCTCTTCAGTTGCTTCACTAGTGATTGTTTACTCTTTTTAAGATTTTTCGTTCTAAAGTAATACTTATTTTCCTGAGAGAACTTGTTATTGATATCCAATAAACAGGATGATGAATAGAGCTTTTACAAATAACAGCCTGTTTCCCTACCAACTATGGGCTGGAACTAAAACTTAAAATTGGATAGAATTTCCAGTTCATTCTCTTTCACTTTGACTGTATGTAAGAATCATATTTGTGGTCCACTGGTAAGGATAATAACTTCGGTTATTTTTCTTCACTAAGTTTCAGTTTTGCTCTGATTTATGTCATGAAATAAGACATTGAAAGGTCAAGTACATTTGTGTAATTTGTGTTTGCATTTATTTCAGGGTGACCAGAGGTCTCCTGGAATCATACCTCTGGCTGTTAAGGATGCTTTCAGTATCATTCAAGAGGTATAAAAATTAGCTCGACTTTCCACTTCCTAGATTACTTTACTGATAATGACTTGCAATGTATTTGTGTGATGCTTTAGACACCAAGCAGAGAATTTCTCCTCCGTGTCTCATATTTGGAAATTTACAATGAGGTAAGCAACTGTATTTCTTATTACAACTAAGTGATGCCACTGATGCCTTCTTCTTATTTGATTTATTATGTTTAGATAAATCACTAGGATTCAGTATGGCTACTGTACATGAGTATGTCATGTATAGCTTATATTTGACATTTAACTATTTTTAGCACTCTAGGATTCGTGCTTGATTGAGTTTTAACTGGTGAAGCAGTTCCATCTTCTGGAGGTCATGCATATATTCTTTTCTGTCAATTGTATTCTCTAAAATTTGGGGACTTTTCCTATTGTCTTCCTCCTCAGTAGGTCCCTGCTTGTCAGAATTTTTTTTTTTCACACTACATGATGCTTCTTCAATGCAATACTAATTCATACTGTATTTTTGCTCTTCTTCTCTTGCTTCCTATGGAATTCTGTGGTTTCTGTTGACATTTGGTGTTTCTGAGATTGGGTTTCTCTATGTTTACTGTGTGAATATGCTCTTGTTACTTGTGACAACATGCTATACTTAAGTCATTCAGTTGATTCCAGATAAGTAGTTCCTTGATTGTAACTGTACTACTTACCAGGTTGTTAATGACTTACTAAATCCAGCTGGACAGAACTTAAGGATTAGAGAAGATGCACAGGTACATTTTCCTTAAATGAGGCCAATGAAATGTAAGTATTTAAGGTTATGTTAGAAAATTTGAGAATTTTCTTGCCTAATATAGACTTATTATAGGGGACCTTTGTCGAAGGCATCAAAGAGGAAGTTGTTTTATCCCCAGCTCATGCGCTGTCTCTAATAGCAGCAGGGGAAGGTAAGTCCCTCATAACTAATTCATTTGTATATTTATATTTATGATGATAGTTCTTTTTCATTTTCCGTTTTTTTTCCCTGTTATATATGATGCAGTCTAATCTTTAGTGAAACCCCTAATTAGGCTATCTTTTCCACTGGATCTTACATTTGTAGAAACATCTCTTGTATTGGTTCAAATTGCATACAGATAATGCCCTCTTCACGTAACTGGAAAATTCTTACTTAGCTTTCTTCCCATTTAACTGGATTTCCTTTCCTCTAAAAACAATTATGCATTTCTTGTACTTCCTTGAAATTCTTCGCTAGTCAAACTAGAAACATAAGAAACAATTTTTGAAAAGCATTTGTACCTTGTTAATAATATGGTGACAAAATGGATATTCATATTCAGTCGTATAAAATTAAATGGACCATCTTCCATTTAAGCTCAATCCATTTAGAACCATTTGTAAATGGATGATGGATATCCACAAACATCCATTGATCATAAATTATTTTATATATCTAATCTTTTAATTAGAAGAATATAAATGTTTATATAATTTTTGTATTAAGTATAAAATTATGCTTATCTAACATAGTCTATTTATTCAATTATTGCACAAAAGTCACCAAATTATCACTTTGTAGTCGATTTAAAATTTTTAGGTTGAACTGTAAATATTTAAAATCTAGGGACTAATTTGCATAATATTTTGGGGTCAATATTATAAATATTCAAATTTCTAGGACCCAAATATAATTCTTGAAAAATATACACTTACTGACGACTTTTTAAAATGGATGATTACTGGATCTGATGAATATTGATTTATATCCATTAAGATTAATTTAGATCATATCCATTAAGATTAATTGGATCTAAATAGATGTCCAATTAAATCTATTTAAGTTATTAAGACCATCTAAACCCTAGATCCATTTAAGGATGTCTTTTGGATTTCAAACCATTTTGATGGAAAATCATTTCCCCTCCATGGATGTGTAATTATTATTTATTGATTATCATTTTGTTAAGATCTTCTAATAGGAGTTGGTTTTTACAAGTTTAATTTTATGGAAACAGAACACAGGCACGTGGGTTCCACAAACTTCAATATCCTTAGCAGCAGAAGCCATACAATATTCACACTGGTAGTTACCTCATTGCTTGTGATTAAATTGTACCTGAATTTTTTGGTGCTTCGTTTCTTCCAACTCCATTTGACAATGCAACTCTCACTCAATTACCTTGTCAACAGACAATAGAGAGTAGCCCATTTGGTGAAAATTGTGAAGGCGAAGCTGTTACCTTGTCACAACTGGTTGGTATTTCAATCTTAAAGGTTCTGTGTTTGGTTGGTTATTTTGACTGCAAACTGCACCTGTTAGTTGCTTATTTGTTTGAACACTTTCTTTGGAAGATTACCAAGTAAAAATCATTTACACAACATGATGGATAATCAAAATGGCTCCAATGCATGGACTTCCATTTCAGACAAAACTGAGTTTCCAAAGTTGCCATTTTGATGAATTTAGGGAGCAACATGCATATGTCATGGTCATGTGAAAATACCATCATTCAACTATCTCTGCTTCTTGGATTCATTATTGCTCAGCTCAGTATTCAATTTAATTTTACATTATATTTGTGAATATGATTGATTGATGATACTTTGTGTATATGCTTGCAGAATCTCATTGACTTGGCTGGTTCTGAGAGCTCTAGGGCAGAAACTACAGGTGTGCGTCGTAAAGAAGGGTCCTACATCAATAAGAGCCTCCTAACTCTCGGAACTGTGAGACCTCAAACATTCTGGTTCTGTTTGTCAGTGTAATAGTTTCACTCTACTGCGACGTTTTTTATTTACTCAAAAGTTGCTGTTTGTTTTTTTCCTCTATTCATTCTATAATTCTTTCTTAGAAGCAGTTATTTGTTTGCCATGTTTTGTGAAATCTTCTTCTAGAAGATTGTGACTTTTGCACAGGAAAATCATATACAATTTTTACAACTTTAGTTGTTACTTCTTTCATGAAATATTGATCATGAAAGACAAAAGATTGCTATCCTAGTTGGGATTTATCTTTCATTGATGTCATCTTTCAAGTGCACCTATTGACCTACTATGCACAAAATAAATTTTAATACAATCTCTTCGACTTCAATGTATTAAGCCTTTCACTCTTAGTGCACTCTGAGCCTCCATTCTCCTTAACCAGCTTAACCAAAAATATCATGTGCAAGTGTTGAAGGTCAAAATTCAGTTTGGCCCATCATCTGGTTTCAACTTTGTGGTATACTTTCATATCTTAGAAAATCTTTTTGCAACTTTGGTACGATGTTTTTTTAATTTCTCATTAGTGGTTATTGTCTAGTGAATATCTTTATTCTAATTACTCCTCCTTAAAAGTAAATGAATGTCTATTTGACTTGGCAGCCAATGGAAACATAGGGGAAATTCATATAGGATTGCATGTTTGGTTTCAGAAAGTTGACTATAGAAATGCTCATAATGAAATAAAGACTGCAGTCATTTGATCTGTAATAGGAGGTACTATTTCCTTTTGATATTTGTTGCTCTGACATGCTAACTGGTGCTTGTAACAGGTTATATCAAAGTTAACAGATGGTAAAGCTACTCATATTCCATACAGAGACTCAAAATTGACCCGGCTTCTTCAGTCTTCATTGAGTGGTCATGGTCGTGTATCGGTGTGTATTTTTATCTGTAGATTTATTCTAGGACTATGACTTCATAATTGGCTGTATTTGGACTATGACTCTATAACTAACAGCATTCTCTAGGTATAGGAAAAGAAAACTATAAGGGCCTCTAAAAACCTCAAAAGAATACAGAACTGATGTCTATTTAACAAATGCTCTAAAACAACTTACAGAAATTAGAGATGTTGCTACCTCAACTAAATCTTCCTTCTTGTTGGAATTGTAGCTAATCTGCACAGTGACACCTTCATCAAGCAATTCTGAAGAGACTCATAATACATTAAAGTTTGCACACCGAGCAAAGCATATCGAAATACAAGCAGCACAAAATAAGGTATGCTTTTGAAGATATTTGCAGAATAAGAAAGGTTGATAACTCTCTTTCTAACCTTTGCTGTTAACATGCAGATAATTGATGAGAAATCACTGATCAAGAAGTACCAGAATGAAATCCGTTGTTTGAAGGAAGAGTTAGAACAATTAAAGAGAGGCATTGTTACTGTTCCACAAATGAAAGACAATGAAGAAGATGATATTCTGCGCTTGAAACAAAAGGTATGCATAGAGCAACCCTACATTTATATTTTTTGTTGGGATTTTACGTAAGATTTTGCATGTGTTAAATAAAATGAATTTGTTTGTTGGTCCTTTTTCTTGTGTGCAATAGGCGGGAGAGAATTCTTTTTTCATTTGCATATTCTGCTATACATGATTTTCATGGTGGGCCATTACACTGATCCAACCACATTCTCACTACTATTTCAGGAGGAAAGAAACACAATAGTTGTTCTTTTGTATTATTATACAGAAGATTTATTTGCAAAAAGTTATGATCTCTCAAGTTAGTTAGCCTTTCTTGTCTTTTCTGTAATGGAAACAGTCAATTACATATGTCTCATGGATGAAAATTGTATGATAACTTGACCTTGTTAATTTTTGTTCTGTTGTTTTGTAAAGCTAGAAGATGGTCAAGTTAGGCTGCAATCAAGATTGGAACAGGAAGAAGAAGCTAAAGCTGCTCTGTTGGGTAGAATACAGCGGTTGACAAAATTAATATTGGTCTCCTCAAAAGCTTCACAGTCATCAAGACTTCCTAATCGTCCGGGTTTAAGGAGAAGACACTCCTTTGGTGAAGAAGAAGTATAATTTATTTTTGCATTTTTAATTTTTTTTATTATAGTCATCAACTGTTCTTTCTCATTTGTGCAGCAGAACACTCTGTGCCTGAGTAATTTTTTCCTGATTTTCACTGGAGGCTTTATGTATCATTGTCTAACTACTTAAAAATAACTTGTAGCTCGCATATCTTCCACACCGGAGGCGTGATCTTATTTGGGATGATGAAAACACTGATACATTAGTATCACTTGATGGGAATGCTGAAACTCCTGATGATACACTAAAGGAGGAGAAAAAGACTAGGAAGAATGGATTGCTTAATTGGTTGAAGTTACGGGTATGTGGAGCACATATATATATATATATTTATTCCCTTCTTGGATTTTCTTATTAGTTTATCCATTCTAAGTTGGCCTCTAGCAATTAGTAGTTTTTTAGTGTGCCATCTTTTCTTGCTGGCATTGGCTTTTTGACTTTTTCCAAGGGTGAAAGACAAGATTGTAGGTTACAGAGATCTGTTGATGTACACGCTTTTGTCTTTTAGTTCTTATTAAGGGATATCATTTCTGCTTGTTAGTTCTACAGTAGCATGAAAGTTCACTTTGTCTTTGATTTTATTGCGTAAATTGTTTTCTTCAATCACAAATGATTTTTCTCGATTTTGTCAGACTTGTGCCTTGAGTGTGCAAAGAATCCTTTACTTTGGTACATGCTTTACATACAGATTTGTTGGTTTATACTGGTTGTATAACATTTTAAATTCTTTGAAAATTCATCTCTTTTCATATTGTTTGGAAAGATATTTTGAAGCCTACACAAGAGATTCTAAATTTGAACTTCGGTAAATTCTTTAATACTGGGAGTTCATTTAAGTTCCATTAATCTATGAAGACAGCACAGGAAAGAAAGCATGACTTAGGAAACTTGATAAAAAAACATAGAACATGGAATTGCATATCTTTTCTGTTTACATTTAAATGACTTCTGACGGATTGGTTAACTTTCTTGTTGATATATTGGGTTATATCTTATAATGAACAGAAATTTTGTTCATAATACTAATAGAATCAGAATGCTTCCTTTGGTGGAAAGATATGTTGAATTGACTGCATATCTTAAAATCAGCTTCATTGGACCCGTAACAGCAATTTTAGGAAAATCCTCCATTTTTTTCATTGTGCTTCTAATGTTTGTCATTCTTGAATCCATTGAAATTGTCTTTTGAGAAATATTTTCAAGGAAAGACGCATGCCTTTATTATGTCTGCTATAATACCTTCATTGTTAGAGCTAAAGTAAGCTAATATTTATTTTTAAACTAGAAACGAGAAAGTGTCACCGGGACTTTGGCCAGCACTAGTGACAAATCCAGTGGAATTAAGTCGACCAGTACACCTTCAACTCCTTTAGCTGACAGTGTAAATATTCACATGGAATCAAGAAATTCTCACTCTCAACCTACAGAGAGCACCCAATCTGCAGAGCATCTGACAGAAACCAGACAGGAAAGAGAAGCTCTAGAGGATAACTTTTTGGAAGAGGAGATTCCCCTGGTATGAGATTTGCTCTGTGGAAAAAAAAAATGTTCAGTTCTTTACTCAGGAAAAAAATAAAATAAAATACTGTTGATGCATCATGGATTCACTACTCTCTTTTAAAAAATTTGATATATCAAAATATATTAAAAAGTCTATATATATATGTCTTTTCAATTAAGAATTGCATGCATGGCTGGTTTACTTAAATAGTTGATTATTTATTTAGCCTTAAGCTTCTTCTTCTTCTTCTTCTTCTTTTTTTTCTGCTGTAACCAGACTATTACAAAAACTCTCGATCAAATTGATCTTCTGAGGGAGCAACAAAAGATTTTGATGGGTGAAGTTGCTCTTCATACGAGTGCTCTTAAGAGATTGTCTGAGGAAGCCACGCGTAACCTGAGGAAAGAACATATCCAGGTAAATTTGTTTACTAGAATTTCCTGGTTTCTGAATTCTTATGTTATCCATGATTCAATCAATCTAGTACCTGTATTGTTTTCTGTGGTAGATCGACATTAAAAATTTGAAGGATGAAATTAGAAGGAAAAACGAACAAATAGCTTCATTGGAAAGGCAAATTGCTGATTCTGTTCTTACTTCTAATGAAAAATTGGATACTTTGGAAGAATCACAAGTAAGATTTTATTTTATTTTATTTCCTTCGATCTTTTTTGCTGTGTGTGTGCAATGCTTTGGCTGCTTTCGAGTTGCAACTTTTTCCATCTTTGTGCTGCAGTCTGTTGCTGAACTCATGGCACAACTAAATGAGAAGTCATTTGAACTTGAGGTAATGCTACTGGTACACGTTTACTGAAGATTTGATCTTCATTTGTCTTGACATGTTATCCAAACTGAATTCCTTTCATCAGTCTCATACCACGTCACAATGTATTGTTGGAATCCAATAAGATGAGTTCCCTGTGGATGTCTGTAAATACCTTATGGTCATTTTGTTGACAAAGATGCTTTTGAAATCATTTAATGGAAAAATACACAAGAAGCTTTTGAAAGAAATGCAGAGTATTTGTGAACTGAAGTTGAACTGTGTTGATAGTGAGAATGGATATGGAAAGGCCAAATAAGAATGATCAATCTGTAAACATATAGAATGACCGAGAAACTGTTTTCATTTTGGAATTTTTCAGTGGTTTGTTTCATTTGTGTTCTTGTTGAAAAATTACTCTTCTGTCAGTGTGGGGTTGTCAATAACTGAATTTTTGTGGACTGGATTATTTCGTGAACCAGAATTTGAACTGGATCTTCAATTGCTACATAAGATCTTTATTCCTTCAAAAAGAAACTGGAAAGTGTAGTAAAATTTTCCTGGAGACAAATAATGTATTATCCCGCCTATGAGAAATGTTGCTTCCTTCTCGTTATTTACAGGTTAAAGCTGCCGATAATCGAATTATTCAAGAACAGCTAAATCAAAAGGTATAGGACATCTCTCTTTCAATTTCTCCCAGAATTTCTAGTAGTCTATAATGGGTAGTTTATTATCTTCCCCATCTTCCTTTTCATTTCAATCAATCTTCGATTATTTTCAATCTGTTATGTGTCATGGAATTTGTTTTGAGCAGATTGGGGAATGTGAAGAGCTGCGAAAAACAATTGCCTCCTTGGAACAACAGCTATCTAAGGCCCATGAACAGGGAGATCATAGCCTGTTGAACATTACTTCTCAAAATCAACTTGAAACCAAAACTTTGCACGATGAACTTCTGAATGTTAAAGAGAGTTCAGCTCTGAAACATACAAAGCAAAAGCTCCTCCTTCAAGCCCAGGTTAACGTCATGATTCTTTGTTGTGGCTTTATAATGTCATTGCACCTGAACTGATGAATGAACTATGAGAAGTACTGTGGGACTCTGCTAAAGTGGAAAAATGGAATTTGAATAGCTAAAAGCAAAATGAGAATAGACACAAGGAACAAAGAATAGTTATTTTGGGCTCTGCTTGGCTGGAATTAAATGTTGTGTTTTGCCCAGGAAAAGCTAGTTCTGCGTAGCTATTGCATTTAGCCATAGCCCTGGCCTGGGGTACATCAAGTAATTTCTGAATACTGAACTAGACTTTTAAATAAGATTAGTTAACCATTATTTTCCGTTCCATCGAGGATATTAGAGGATTCATTCCCTTACAGAACAATTAATACCAATACATCCCATCCCCTATTAATCATGCATGTAGTAGCCACTTAAATGTCATAGATCTTATTGTCTGGATCTCAAAGTAAATAAAAGAATATATTGTTTGTGTTTTCTGCAGGAATCTGAGATTGAAGAACTTAAAAGGCAATTGGCTGAATTAAGCGATTTGAAAGAACAACTAGAGGTTCGGAACCAGAAATTGGCAGAGGAGAGTTCATATGCTAAAGGATTAGCATCAGCAGCTGCCGTAGAGTTGAAGGCATTATCTGAGGAGGTTGCTAAACTTATGAACCACAACGAGAAATTAGCTGCAGAACTGGCAGCTCATAAAAGTTCCCCGACACAACGTAGAAACATAAATTCCATTAGGAATGGGCGACGTGACAGTCATGTCAAACAAAGTGCAATACCTCCAGAAGTGAAGAGAGAATTAGCATTGAGCCGTGAGAGGGAACTCTCTTATGAAGCTGCACTGGCAGAAAAGGATCAGAGAGAAGCTGAATTGCAGCGAAAGGTGGAAGAATCAAAAGAAAGAGAAGCTTATCTCGAAAACGAACTTGCAAATATGTGGGTTCTTGTAGCAAAGCTAAAAAAGTCTCAAGGCGCTGAGAGTGACGTTTCTGATTCAACCAAAGAAAACCAAAGAATTGATGGCTATGAAATTTGGAGTAGTTCTAATCCAGACAAAAGAATTTTGAGCTGACATTCGGAAGGACGTATTGTTACTTGTTTGCGCCCTGGATTTTCTACTGTGAATTTTCTTTTCCTTTTCTTGTTCATGTATTGGTTTCTGCAGATAATTGTACAAATTAGGTTTGATTTTTTACTTTGGGGAATGTAGTGTAGTTGTATTATAAATCTCAATTGGAAATATAAAAAAGCTTTCTCTACTAGTTGTCCCTAAACTTTTCCAAATTTTAGGTTTTGTCCTTGAATTTTAAAACGTTCATAACTTATATTTAAATTTTTAAAACATTTCACGAATGACCCTTCTATCAATTTTGATTGTTAAGTTAGAAATAGTTAAAATTTTAACTTTTTCAAAACAAAATTTATGAGCATTTTTATCCATTTATTAAAAATTAATATAAGGGTGGTCAATGGTCATTTTACAAAAAATTATAGATCATTATGTATTTTTATTTTTTTAAAAGTTAAAAATTAAAATTTTCTAAATTTTAAAAATTGAGATTTTTAAAATTTTTCTTCATTTTTATGTGTGCCGTCGTCATCACCGCCACAACTGTCACCGCCACCCCCACTACCGTTGTTGCCACCAAATCCGTCGCCTCCACCTCTCCAACCTCCACAACCAGTTTACTCCCCGCCTTCTCTTCTGTCATCACCCTTCTGTCCTAATAGAATCTGTAGAAGCACTATCACAAAGCTATAGACATCACTTGAGGAATTAACATGTCGGTTCTTTTGGTACTCAGGATCCACATACCCAAATGTACCTTTTAACCTCTCAAGTCGGAAAAGCATATAAATTTGTAAAATTTAACCCAAAAAAAAAAAGAGAGAGAGAGAACTTTACTATTAAAAAAGAGTACTCGGTAATGAAGTTGGGGATGCTCTTGAAGGCGCTTGAATTCATCAGGCTTCTCAAAGTACTTCTCCATCATATCTATGAAGAGGTCATTATCTCGAAATCCGTCGCCTCCACCTCTCCAACCTCCACCACCAGTTTACTCCCCGCCTCCTCTTCTGTCATCACCCTTCTGTCCTAATAGAATCTGTAGAAGCACTATCACAAAGCTATAGACATCACTTGAGGAATTAACATGTCGGTTCTTTTGGTACTCAGGATCCACATACCCAAATGTACCTTTTAACCTCTCAAGTCGGAAAAGCATATAAATTTGTAAAATTTAACCCAAAAAAAAAAAGAGAGAGAGAGAACTTTACTATTAAAAAAGAGTACTCGGTAATGAAGTTGGGGATGCTCTTGAAGGCGCTTGAATTCATCAGGCTTCTCAAAGTACTTCTCCATCATATCTATGAAGAGGTCATTATCTCGAGGTTTCAAAGGTTTCAAGTGATGAGGTTTTCGGATACACAACACTGTCAAAACACCACCTTAACTTCACATTACATTAGTATGATATTGTTCGGTTTAGGCCAAACCCGTAAGAATTTGTTTTTGGACATCTCCCAAAAGGCCTCATGCTAATAGAGTTAGGTAGACACTTATATTCAAGGTAATTTTTCATTAAATTTCCAATCTGGGACTTAAGTTTGATACTCAACAATCCTCCCATCAAACCAAAGGACCACACAACTCGTGACCTCCCCTCCCACGAATTCATTTGATCTCCAATTACGAGGGCATACTGAGGGCCTCCCACACACAACATAGGTAGGAGAGTATATGTATTTGCTTATGGCGTTATTATTTTCCGTTACGGCGTTCCTAAACCTCCTTATATCCTCATATCTCCATGCTGCTAGAAACAGATTCGCCAAGGGGGAGAAGGCAGTGGAAGAGATGGAAGCGGGGGTGATGGCGGAGAGGAGGTAGGGGAGGTGAAGGCGGCGGAGTTGGTGGAGGCGACGGTGGTTGGGGTGGTCGTGACAATGGTGGTTGCGGCGGTGGCACACACACAAAGAAGAAGAAAAATTTTTAAAACCTTAATTTTAAAATTTAAAAAATTTTAATCTTTAACTTTTTAAAAAAATAAAAATACATAATGACCTATACTTTTTTGTAAAATGACCATTGACTACCTTTATATTAATTTTTAATGAATGGACAAAAATACTCATAAATTTTGTTTTGAAAAAGTTAAAATTTTGACCGTTTGTCAACTTAATGATCAAAATTGACGGAAGGGTCATTCGTAGAATGTTTTAAAAATTGAAGTGTAAGTTATGAATATTTTAAAGTTCAGGGGGCAAAACTTAAAATCTGAAAAAGTTCAGGAGCAACTAAGATAGTTTGCTTTTTTTTTTTTTTTTTTTTCCAAATAAAAATATTTGAAAATTTGACCATTTTATTTTCTGAATATAATTTATTCTCATGATTAGTGTCATATATTTTTATTTTATTGGTCTTTTAATTTATATAAAAAAAAAAAAAATCAATTTAATTAGTCCGATCAATTCACGTTTTTAGGATGTTTAGAATTTTTAGAGGATAATATTGATGTTTTTTAAATAATTTAAGCATCTTATTGACCGATAAGAAAAGAATTCTTAAGATAGGGACCTAAAGTAGTCACACAAAATACCACTTTGTACTCAAATATTATTTAAGTTGTACGTATTTCTCTACCGACCATCTCAAGTGACATAAATCTACAAAAGAGGGATTCTTTCAGGCCCAGAAATTAGGCTAGAAGATTTACGTCACTTGGACCTTCATAGTTTAATGGGCTTTCTTGTATTTCTTTTGGATTTTTCTCCAGTGGGCCTAGAATTAGGAATTCGGAATACTTGGGCCAAGATCAGCCTAATTACGGATAAAGTTTTGAACTTTCAAACTTTTTTTTTTTTTTTTGAGAAAGCTCATTTTTTTAAAAAAGAATTAAGTTTATTGTAAATAACGAGGAGTAAGGTGGAGTCAATGTAAGATGTGATTTAGTAAGTGGAAGACAAAAATAATATATTTTATTAGTGTAATGATGATTTTTTATTTGAATTATATATATTTATATGTATATATTAAATATTTATAGTAAGTGAGTAAATTTTTTATTCATTTTTTTTGTCACCTCACCAGACATGAACAATAACATGTCAGATTGGTATCCAAACAAGTACAACTATTATTTTTAAGTTTAAATGAAATTTAAAAAAAAAATCTCAGTCCAAAAACAACCTTAATTTTTTAGATATACCTTTTTTTTTTTAATATTAGAAAATTTTAAACTTTAACTCATTTCTTTTGGATTATAAGTAAAATTGTTATTAACTAAACTAAGAGCTAAGCCTTCTTAACAATTTCTAGATATACGTACTTCCCCTTTTTCATATATATATATATATATATACTAGTATAATTTGAATTCATACATCGTAAAGACATAAATAAAGCTATTATCATTCACAAACCTATTAAACCTTTTTGTTATATATATATATATATATATATATTCTTATTTTATATATTATGAAAAGGAATTAAATTAAAATAAATAAATAAAAGAAAGAAAAAGAAGAGAGAGAGAGAGAAAGAGAGTAATTTTTATTGGTTAATCTAATTTGGTAGAGTGGCTAAAGGTCAATGCTCTACAAAGTAGACAAACTGGAGAACAGAAAATGTGGGGGGAAGTTTGTTTCCTAAGACACAGACTAAATAAGAAAGAAAGAATGGACCCCAAAAACCTTTTATTTTTATTAACACACCTTAAAGACACAACAACAAAGGAGATAGGTAATATTATCATCTTGTGTACTTTAAGCATATTCAGAAACGTGATTGGTTTAATCCCCTCCAACAACTATTGATTAAAAGCTGCAACCTTATTAAACATGCAATGCAATGGAACAAATAAAAACTTCTGTTAGACCAAGGTCCACCCTATACATATATATATATATATATATAAACACAGCATATATAGACCCCCCCCACCCCCAACAAATGCACGCTGCTCTTAAAACAATTCATGCCATGAAAGTACCACACATATATATAAAGATTATCCCTTGCTTCTTGTCAACCTAACTAACACGTGCCAAGATGGAAGAACTTCCAAATAATTGGCTGTGCACATTTTGTTTTGTGATTTATATATATATATATATTATATTTATTTACTGAACATTTTGATCAAGATCAGCCCTTTTTTTGTTTTTTTTTTTTTTCATCCTCATTCCCTCCTCCCTGCTCAATCTTTGCTTTAATAATTAGGGAAATTCTGATATTGATACCCTCCCCGCCCCCCTTCTTCAAGCAGAATTTTGATGGGGTTTCCTTCTCTTTTTTTTCCTGTCATCTTGTGATAGATAGGCATTCCTAATGGGTCCTGAGTTGTTAATGGATGTGTAAGGAGAAAGGTATATGGAATTGTAGAGAGTGAGTAAAGGGTTCCATGGTAAGGGAATTAAGGTGAGGTGGGAAAAGACAGTAGGAGGATGGTGTGTTGCACAAAGTTTATGTGGGAATTAGGAGATCAGCTCCTTTTTGGGGAACATGTCATGCCAATTGGAGAAATAAAGAAAACAATAAAAGTTGAGCAAATGATGGAAACTCCAAAACCTGTACTCGTGCGAAGGTGCTGTGAAGAATACTAATACTACTACTACTACAACTACTAATAATAATATTTACAGAGTGGTTTGTTTTGTTGCCATTGTTGCGTATAAAGTGGACAAAAAGAAAGGCCTAATAGCTAAGGGGGGCAACAGGCCGCAGAATGAACCTTTGGTGTGTGATTGATCACTTTCATTTCCGAGGTTTATATAAACATAAACAACACTTGAAATTGGTGAATGCTACAAAAGAGGTGGGGGTGAGGGCTATAGGAGGGGGTTATAGATAGGCATGATGGAGTGATCTGGAAGGTGATGGTGATGGTGGTGGTGGTGATGTTGGAAGGTAGTGAAGACTGAAGGAATGGCCCTGAAAAGAGGAGGAGGGGAGAGGGAGGAGTTTAGATAAGGGAGACAACTAAGAAGAAGGAAAAAAAAAAAAAAAACTTTGGTGAAAGAAGAGAATGACCATGTGAAAAGCATCATGGCAGCCTAGGATGTTGTCCTCTTTTTTTTTCTTTTTTTTTTTTCTTCACCTCTCTATTTTATTCGGAAACAGAATGGTCGCCATGACCCCTCATCTCTTTCTAAGGGCACCTGTGGGGACTTACCACTACTCTCTTTGTATCCCATTCCCAACTACTACTGATATTCCAAGTTGCTCCTTCTATACTCCCCCACCCCCTTCCCCTTTGTAAAAATCTACCACAATTATCAACAAGAACAAGAAATTTTGAAGGGAAACAAAAAAAAAAAAAAAAAAAGGAATCCGTGAGATAAATGCTATTATTATTGGGTTGCTCCGGCTAACCTCTATTATTATTATTATTATACTCCTCATTCTGTAAAGGGATGATTCGCTGACTGATCAGCTGAAGGATCTGGGAATGAGGGAATCTTTTTTCTTTTCGTTTATGACCAACAACGGCTATATATATATATTCAATCATGCAGAGAAGATATTCTTGAATTATGGATTTTTTTTTTTTTTTTTCCCCTTTCATTTTTGTGTAAAGACATAAGGTATGATGTAGACTCTGATATGTTAACAATAATGGGAAATTATTTGCGGTGCAAAGAGCAACTTACCACATGTGAGGAGGCAACCTCATGCACTGTTTTGTGTTTCTTGTATCCCCACCAAGTGTTTGAATAAATGTCCCAGCAGATACTTATCACCCCTTGCACTACACAAATATTGATTTTTTTTTCTCTCTCTCGAATAAGAGGGATTTGTTTACTCTTTTTTACTCTGTTCACAATCTTTGCATATCGAGAATTTCCGATGGCTGAATCAAATCTGAGAGATGCCTGCCGAGAAAGAACATGGTAACTTGATGGCGGCAGTAGTGTGGGTCCTGAATCACACAAACTTCGACTTAAATCTGTCAAGTGGCAAAAAACATTAAACAGTACACAATGTTTTTGAGCCTTGGAAAATGCTAACTGGGACTCTAATTAGTTTAACTTTTTTTTTTTTTTTTTAAGTAATTTGATATTCTCGTCAACTAATTTAAAATGATCTAAAATTAAAATATATGAATAAAATATAATACAATACAAGATGTTTTTCACATGAATCAAATTTAGAATTTCAGGTATAAAAATATTTAAAAAAAAAAGTAACACTAGTAAAACACACTGATTAAAACTTGAAGAAGTTGAAAAGCGGATGTGGGGATTGAATTTGGGAGAGTGCCTGCAACTGCTACTGCTACTGCTACTGCTGCAATAACAAACAAAACAGATTTGATTTCATGCAAATGATATGAAAAGCTGATGGGATATTGCCCCCCCGTTAAGTGGTAGAGCTTCCTGCCACTGAAAATACAGACAACACACAACACAACACCCTCCCATTTCGTTTCTTCTGTTTCCCACCCTTCCTTCCGTGAGCTTCAAAATTATATAAATGACAGACTCCTCCTCATTTGTGGTTGATCCCCTTTTTTTTTTTTTTTTTTTTCTTCTTTCTTTTTGTACTTTTCCTATCCATAGCATACGGATGAAAACGAGACAACCAAGAAAACCAAACCGTATCTTCTTGTTTTTCTCTTTCTTTCTAGTATTTTTATGATGTTAGAGAAAAAAAAGACAAAAGTTCATAAGCTGTAACGTTGAAAAATCGTTAAGTTGCAAAAATATCCAGCAAAAAGAGAGAGAGAATAAATGAATGAATGAATTCTTTCTTTCTTGAGGTCAAAAATTTGCTCCCAATTGAGATAAGAGAAAAGGCATCTCATCATGATCAAAGTTGGGTAAAGGAAGGAAGAACAGCAAAGCAAGCTTGTTACATTTCAAGTCCGACCCCTTGACTTTTTGGGAATCACTAAAACAATCTTTTTCTTCTTCATTATTTCTGTTTCGGGATGATACGTGAAGCTAAGAAAGTACAATCTTAATCTTCTCTCCTCTCCTCTCTTCTCTTCGTCCCAAAAGGGACAACAAAAATTCAAGAATCCAAACTTTATCCAAGAAAAAAAAAAAAAAAAGAAAGAAAAGGGGGAAATTTCCAATCATTATCAATATTCACATCACAAAAAGTGACAATTTTGATCCTACCAACAAAAATTAGGCCATAGGGGGAGGGGACACAAAATTACAACTGTCAAATATTCTTCATTCTTAATCCAAGCAAAAGACTTCTTCCCCAAGTCAAAGAGGAAAAAGAAAAGGGAATTAGTACTAATTCACAATTCAACCATAACAATAATAATAATAATAATTTGATGAATGGATGATACCCCCGCCATAAAATAAAATGGAATATATTAGCTGGTGGGGCCTACTTCGTCAATTCTTTCTCATCAGGACGATGTCACCGTCACACAAATCAACGGCTCCTTTCCATTGTCACGTTCCCCAGTCACTGAAGTCTTCTTACCACATCCTGTGCACGTGAGAAATTGCGCTCTCGTTGCTTGGAACTCCCAATCCGTGGTCCCCACCACATACAACATCAGCCCCGCACAGCACACTTGGGCCGCTAGCAGCCCGATCCAAAACCCACAAAATCCCAGCCCAACCCAGAATCCCAGCACCAGCGCCACTGGCATCCCCACCAGATAGAATGCTCCCAGGTTCACGTTAGCTGCCACGGACGGCCGAGCACTCCCTCGTACTACCCCGCATCCAACCGTCTGCGGGCAGTTCCCCAGTTCACACAGCCCCAGGATCGGCAGAACTGCTGACGTCAGCCGTATAATTTCAGTATCATCGGTGAACATCCGGCCCCACAACCCCCTTATTGAAGTCGCGAATACCATAGCTGATATCCCCATCAACCCCGCTATGAAGATCGAAATTATAGCCGATAACCTCGCCTTCTCGGGTCGGTTCGCCCCGAGCTCGTTACCCACCCGGGTGGACACTCCGAACCCCAGCGATGATGGAAATATGTACAGGAACGACGTCGTCTGTATCAGGACTCCCATTGATGCAACAGTAGCCTTAGGGTCCATCAGAAGACCACACAATACTATCATGATCTCATACCACCACCATTCCAGACAAACCGAGACACAGCTCGGCGCAGCTAGCTTGATGAGCGGCCCCCAGCCAGTCAAGCACTCTCTGGTTGGCTTGGTCCAAGTTGCCCTGTACAACCCGCTGGCCCATACGTAGAGAACAAGCGTTATTAGAACCACCACATTCGAGGTGGCAGCAGCAGCAGCAACACCAGCCACGCCGAGGTGGAGCTTCACGGTGAACACATAGTTGATCGGGAAATGCAAAGCCGTCCCGGCAAGGGTAGCCAGGGTGAGAGGGTGCGTAATTCCTTGAGCACGAAGGTAAATGCGTAAAGGGTGAAACAAAGAATTTGTAACAAGGTCGGGGAGTGAAAAAAGGAGGTACGTGTGAGCCAACCGTGTGATGCTGGGGTCTTGGTGTAAATAGAGAAGAATATCGGAAATGTTGAGCCAAAGGAATGTGATTGGCACAGAAGAAGCGAGGAGGAAAATGACAGACCTCTGTAGAGTTAAGGATAGAAGCTTTGGACGTTGAGCACCGAAAGCTTGAGAACACAGAGGCTCCATTCCTAGGGCTAAACCGGAGAGTACTGAATATCCAGTGATATTAGCGAAGGCGATAGCTAAAGAGCCAGCAGCTAACTCGGTGTCGCCAAGGTGGCCTAAAAAGAGCATGGAGAGAACAGAACGAGCGTAAAGGATAAGGGCGGCTAGTGCTATGGGGAAGGATAGGTTAAAGAGTGCTTTGGCCTCATGGATGATCTCTGATGGGGTTAGGCGGAGGGTGAATTGGGGTGGATTTTCCTGGAGTTCCAAGGTGGTCGTCGGGAGTGATAACAGATCGAAATAGAAACGGGTCTGTGGAGGTGATTGTAGCTGTGGTGTTGTGATTTTGTGATCAATCACGGTGGAGATGTTGTTGGTGAGTGTGGGTGTAGTTTTTGGATTGCACATAGTGTGAAATGGAAGAGATGAATCTTGTTCTTGATTTTCTTTTGTATGATGGTATATATATATATATATGGTGAATATCTGTGTGTGTGTGTGTTTACAAGGCCTTCCTTCCACAATCCGCCCGCTGAAGATACTCGAATAAAGAGCACTTCCACCACACCCTATATATAACTCTTCTTATCTCTGTCTGTCTCAAATTTCTCCCCTTGTCTAGTATCTCTAATATATAGACACCAGTGGTAAGGCAAAGCTTTCTCTCTTTATTAAAATAATAAAAAATAGTTTCTTTTGTTTTTCAAGATTTACGGCCTTTATGGATTGGGCATTTTTTTTTGCTTTTTTCCTCGTCCTGGTTGCTCTGTTCTTTTCTGTTGTTGATAGTGCACACGTATGTATATATATATATATGTGTGTGTATATTAATTTTACAAGTACTGTTTAAGAGTTTTAGGCGTTTTTACTCAGTTAATGAAGAAGATGAGAGAGATGATGTCAGTTACGTGTTCAATTTCCCAATAGGGTTATTGCAAACCGTAATTTAGGTACATTTCTTGATGATAAAATTAAAAACTGCATTCATTTCAATTCTTTTATCTGCTCATTCAACACGTAATCCATGACAAGATAGATAGATTGTTGTAAGTATAGAAAATCTATCGGCAGCGGAAGCAGTAGTATGTGTTACTTATGACTGACGACTATATATACATAACCCTCTCTTTTTTTGGGAAAATCAGAAATCTATCGCACATTTCCCCGGACTGGCAAAACTGCAGCAGCTACTATCGTAATCTGCAAATAAATAAATAAAAACTTTCCATTTTTCTCTTTTGGCGAGCATTTCTTCCTCTCTTCTGGCTAGGAGGAGGTGGACGGCCGGTATTCTAGAACATTTCTTCCGTGTCTTCCCCCCATCTCCACAGTCAAATGAATTATTACTCTAGTCCATTTGGTACCAAAATTGTCTACATTCTCATCCTTTGCATTTCCTGCTCCTTTTCACACTTCGAATCAATTCAAAGGGTTACTACTAACCGGCAATCATGAACAAAGAAAGGAAAAGTGATTTGCGTTCATAGACGGTGGTGGTTCAAGCAAATATTTCGCTGATTATATTGTAAAACTATTCATCATGGCGAGTTTGACCTAGTTGCAGAAAGCACAAGTAAAGTCATCCCTTTCTTTTATTCTTCTATGGTGACCGAAATTTCAGAGGAAAAACAACTGCTCCTCCATTTTTCTTTTTCTTTTTCTTTTTTTTCTTTTTCTGGTATGTAATTTTTATGTAATTAATACTTTGTAACTCTCGTGATGGTGTAGTTCAATTAATAATAATTTTACTTATAATTCAAGAAATTATGAGTTCGACCACAATAAAAGTAAAAAGAGGACATCAAATTTAAAAAAAAATACTTTGTAACTCATATATATTAGTAATTTTAATTACGAGAATTGTATATTAAATAAAATAAATAAAACTCCTAGAAATTATTCATGATTTTCCTGTTGATTTGTCCATGCGCGAGGAAGCAAAAGATATGTTTAGTCCTAGATATGATAGCTGCAAAACTTGAAAGTTAATCAAAGAAAATGGAAAACTGTTCAACTTTTTCAAGTTGGACCGTCATATATTTTATCATACATTTGATTCATATGACTTCTTAATATATGTATAATACACAGATATATATATATATTTGACTAAATGTTTTTTTTTTAGAATTTAAAATACATTTGTTTTTAACTTGATTTAAATTTATAACATTTTTAAAAATCATAAATGTGATTTTTATCAAATCAATTACGCTTTTAATATGTTTGACTAAATATTGATGAGATTTTATATTTCAAATAAAATAAGATATTTTTAGTTTTTTTTTTTTTAAAAAAAACTTAATATATTTTTAATATAAATATTAATTAAAAATTAAAAAAATATATATTGAATTAAAAACAAGTAAATAGTAAAAAGATGGAGATTTATTTATTTTAAAAAAAAGAGAGAAAAGTTGGATTGTAACAACCGCATGAGGGGAGAAGAGGAGGACTCGGGCTTGATTTTCTCACTCACACCCCCATGCGTTCAAAAGGGTTCAAAGATTTGATTTTCTTTCTTTTTTTGAAACATGTTTGAATGTGTTGAACAGATGATGCATGAATAAATGAGTGGACATCTACTGTCATTCTTCAATTATTTTTGCCGTAGAATAAGGGTGCATTTAGATAAAATCTGTGTTTGAAATATAATATTAAGATTCTATTATTGTAAAGTAGTAAAAATAAGAGTGGAAACACTTACCAAAAAAAAAAAAAAGTGGAAATATATATATATTAATAATTTTTTTTTTAATTTTAATTAAAAATTAAATTATAATATTATTATTTCATTTAAAAGTCAATTAAAGTTAAAATTATATAATTTATTAATTTCTAAATTACATGCTACCTAATATTTTTTCTCCAAATAATTTATACATATATTGGCCATGATTTTAGCCTGGCACCGGAAGGCAACTTCCTCCCTTCACGTCTGTCTTCTGTCATATATTACGCACCTTTTTTTTTTCCTTTCGGTTTAGTAGATGAAGTGTTTTGAATTGATTTTAACTATAAACGACACATTTAAATCATACTTATATTCAAATTAATCTCTACTTGATCCAAATAGGTCATTTACGGGAAGTAAACTCTCACATCAAGTTTTTAAACAGTTGCATACGTAATGTGATTTGAAACACGCGACCTTAAGCACCTTTTTATTTATAAATTAAATGTCTTTTTTTTTTCCTTCTCTAAACTATTATTATAATCTTGATTAAATAACAAATATATAATTTCAAGAAATTATGAGTTGAAATTATATTAAATAAAAAATATATATAATTATATAATTGAAATAGCTATAAATATTGTATGGAGCATCACATTTCCTCTTAATAAATATATATATATATTTTGAATATTGGGTAAATAATTTAAAATGAAAAATAAAATATTTAAAAGAAATAATATTTGAGTTATTATTTGAATAATGCATTATTTTTTTTATAAATAATATATAAAATAGGTATATATAATGATTTTATTGTTAAAATATATTTGAGAAAAATAATATTATGTGGCTGTTAAAAATTTTAAAATAATATATTTAATTTTAAAAAATTAATGGGGAAAACAATTTTTTAAAGTAAAATTTGGATATGGAAAATGGAAATTACTGCTGGTAGGCGATAAGCAGATTTAAACTGGGGTCGAGGGTGGAGAAGAACACGTGAGTAGCACACGTGCAAGTAGAGTAAGAAACCCATTTTAGATTTTTTTTTTTCTCTCTCTCTCCCTCACCTTCTATTATCTGTGTGTTGGCAGATGGCAGAAAAGCAGAAGCGCAGGCCTTGCGCTCTCTCTGGGTGTCTCTGAATACTGAAGCAGCAGAAGCAAAGAGAAAGAGAGAGAGAGAAAAAAAAAAAAAAAAAAAGGGCGGTTGTTTGAGTTGGGCTTTGCAGTTGTTTCAACTTTCGATGATCTGATTGGCGTCTGAAATTTCAGCTCAAAAAAAGTGGGCCCATTTTAATCCCATCATATACTTGTTACACGTCACCAACAAGCATCTTCAAACTGAAATTGGCAATTTTCTTACTTCCAATTTGCTCTATCCACTGCACCCCCCTCACACGTCATTTTTCCTTCCACTATTTACAATTTTTTTAAAAAAATTATTATAATTATATAGTAATTTAAACTCATAACATCTTAAATTATATTTTATAAATTAAATTACATTTCTTAAATATTTAATATATTTACTCAATAAAAAAATTTAAAATATTTTCTATGTCTAATTTTTTTCCTCTCTCAAAACCTGATAAACTAATTTAATATATTTACTTCCTTTGTTTATTGACATTTCTTTTAAGCTAAAAAAATTTAAGATATTACTTCTTTTATTTTTTATTTCTTAACATTTTTTAATTCTATTTTTTAAGTTAAAAAAAATTAAAGTTTATTTAACGTTTATATATTTTGATAAAAATAATTAATAAATATTCCATTAATTTTTTAATATGATAAATAGAGAAAAAAATTATTTTCTGATATATATATGTATATATATATATATTTTTAAAAAAAAAAAGGAAAAAATTTTTTTCCAGGTTGATCATGGATTGGAATCGAGGTGCAGAAATCTTTTGAGGTACTGGGTAATGGGATGGGGGCGCATTTAGCTGATGGTTCCCATCCAATGTCCCTTTTTAGCAAGTAAATTTTAGCCTAAATCACATCACCATCTCTATCTGGAAAAAAAAAAAAAAAAAAAGGGAGAATTGTTGATTTTTGTTCGGTAACTGATTCCTTCCTTCCCATCCTATCTTTTGACTGTTTTCGCTGCACTCTTTTTTGACTTAAATCAGTTTTGTCTAACATTCCCTAAGTTGTTAACTTGCACTCATTTAATTCCCCACCTTATTCAATTCAAGGTACCAAACATGTCCACTTATGGAAAAAATAAAAAATAAAATACCAAACATGTCCATAATTGAATTTTCACGTGATAGTTGCTCACTTCAGTTCTAAACTATAAAATTAAGAATTCAACTTTCGTGTATGTGAATGAAGGATATTTTACATAGAAGATATTTTGTAGTTAGCTATTTATTTTTAACTGGAGAGTATTCACAGAGAAAAAAAAAATTATTAGCGATTAAATAATGAATTTTATGGAAAGAGATATCAAATTCACTTGTCTATTATACATGGGAGACCTATTAAATAAAAGAAGAAGAAGAAAAAAAAAAGGAACAATTACACTAAATACATGAACATTAAGGATTAAATTCATTGATTTTTCAAAAATTATAATATTTTATGACTTTATTTTCTTCAATAAAAATAATTACTAAGTATTAGGTGTAAAGTATTAATCATAGCCTTATCATAGAAAAAATACTAATAAATGTATCTTGATTTTTTAATGTGTCAAATAAATTTGAAAAAAAAAAAAAAAAAAGGAGTAGCATAATTATTTTTACACATACTCCCTTCATTTTTTTTTTAATTTATTATATTTAGAAGAAATTCAATTTTTCTTTTATGAGTTACGTGAAAAAATTAAAGTGTATTTATTAATTTTTTTTATCTTTAATACCCTTATTAACCTATAATTACAATTAATACTTATTAAGTATTTTTCTTCATAAAAGCATAGTTAAATTTTATAACAAAAAGACATATCAATTTTCATATTTTTGAAGGGTGTATTTTTTTATGTAATAATAATAATAATAATAATAATAAAATGGAGATAATACTTCTTTCGTGTTTCCTTACTTGTTATCAAATACTCCTTTTTTTTTTTTTTTTTTACTTACATATAATAAATCACAACCTTAAAATAAACACAAAAATTAATATATA
>JAXGGT010000094.1:11277294-11287306 GCA_035583425.1 Marsdenia floribunda | reverse complement strand
CCCCCCCCCCCCCCCCAAAAAAAAAAAAAAAAAAAAAAAAAAAAAAAGGAGAAGCTTAAAATAAATGGAAATTACAAAAATGGGCTAAAAGAATTAGTCAAAGGTGAGAAGAGCAACCACTCTGGACACAATAAGTTTAACTAAAATTTGAGGAGGAAGATGAAAATTAGAGTCATTAATCATATAAAATTAGTTTTTATTTTAATTAATTAATTAATTTGTTTTAATACAATATAATTAACTCAAAATCTATTTAATTCATAATGAGATAACATGTAATAATTATAAAAAATAAAATTTATATAATGTAAATAATTTCGGGGGACATAATGTTTATATATATTATGTATAACATTTTGTTGCATCTTTGTTTTTCTTTTTCCCTAAAATAATTAATGCCATGTATAAAACTTCACCATTCAACTACCTTGTACCATAATTTTTTTTTTTTTTTTAAGTTATTTATTTTAAGTGATTGATTAGTAAATAAAAAAATTATATGTCAGTTTTTTATTTATTTATTTATTTTTTTAATTTATGAAATTTTGTATTTCATTCGTAATGATAAATAAGATGAGAAAAGGTTAATTAAAATTTTAAATTTGAATTTTTTTTTTTATTTATATATTGATGAAGATAAAAGTTACTCAAATATTAAAATTTTACATAATTTTCAAATACAATATTCATTTTTTTTTTTTTTAAATTTTCCATCCTTACTCCTAAACAATTCTCCATCTCTCTTCCCTCTTCTATATATATATATATATATATATATATATATATATGTATATAATTTTAGACAAATGAATCTGTATTTATTTTTTGTTTTGTAGTATCATATTTTTATTTTATTTTGTATTAAATAAAAAAGTCTTTTTAATTAAATTTTGACATTTTTTTAATATATAAAAATTATTTTAAGGGCTATTATTTATAATTTCATTTAATTAGTTCATATATGAATAAATTTTATTTTATTTTTTTTTTCAATTTCTCAATTATTTATCATTTCTTGGACAATTCCCCTTATGAGTCGATTCCAAAAAAGTTTGATTAAAATATAAATTAGTTAATGAAATTATAAATGTTAAAAAAATACTTACGATACTCTATACCTAAATTAAGTAGTTAAAAATTATTAAATTTTAGTTAGAAATACATTTTGTCTAATATAAAATAAAATAAAATAAAATAAGTTCTAAAAATTTAAAATAAAATCAGTTTATTTAAATTATAAAAATAATATAAAGATTAAAACGATTAAATTTTTATTCAATTTTGTATAAAGTATTTTTTTCTTTTTTTAGTAAGTTTTAAAATAAGGTAATATGAATTTATATGTTATTTTATAGATTAGGGGGGGAAGGAAAATAATGAAATAAAGGTTGTATGTGTTTAACCATTTTTTTTGAATTGAGTGAATAATGTTTGTCTCCAATAACCCAATATATTTGGACACCATTATTTTTTTAAAAAAAATTGTCTCCCAAAAACTCATCTATAAAACACACCTATAAAATATGTGAGTCCCACCCTATTTAAAAATATATATATTATTAATAAAATTACTCTTATACACATTTTCCAAAATAAATATTCTTTTACACACACAATCATTACACCTATAAAACCTATATATTTAACCCCCACTTTTTTCTAACATAAAATTTAATTTGAAAAAAATAGGAAACAACATTTATTATGAATGATAATTTATCTCAAATAAACCATTTTTTTTTTGTAATACAAAGCTTATCCACGTACGCCCAAAATCTTCCAAACATGTAATCCGTTACGATTTCCAAACCTTAAAATGAGAAGTAATCATTTGGAATAAGAAAGAAAGAAAAACGAAAATGGAATCTGAAAAGAAGAAAAGTCGTTAAAAATAGATTAGATAAAACGTGGTTTAGTTTTATCGAACTCTAATGGTCCAATTTCATGGATTTATAACCCATTCCCATTTTATCGAAATCTTTCATCTCATTCTTACTTTATTCGTAAGTCTGTGTTGTCGTCTTTCCTCTACAATGTCCGGTGCCTTTTGCTAGCATTGTACTGCTGTCTTTATTGTCCCAAAATATTAAATATTTCAAAGATTTCTTTACATTCCATCGCTCTTTTTTTTTTTTTTGGGTTTGCTCAGTTTCACGGGCGAGAGATTATTTGTAATACAGCAAGATTTGCGTTTGGTTGAAAGATCCAAATTATATTATTCGTTGAAATTTTCAAACTTGGGTTATTTTCGGTTGTTGTTTTCGGGTTTAGAGTAGGGAACGAGATGGGTAAGGTGGCGGTAACGGCGGCAGTGGTGTGTGCAGCGGCGGCATGTGCGGCGGCGGCCTTGGTTGTGAGACATCGGATGAAGAGTTCCGGGAGGTGGGCTAAGGCTTTGGCGATACTCAAGGAGTTAGAGGAGAAGTGTGCCACTCCTACTGCAAAACTCCGGCAGGTCGCCGATGCTATGACCGTCGAGATGCACGCTGGGTTGGCATCCGAGGGTGGTAGCAAGCTAAAGATGCTCATCAGCTACGTTGATAACCTTCCCACGGGGTATGTGATATATCTAAATTTGCATCACGATTCTGGTTAACGATCGTTGGTTTTGTTGTTTGGATTGATTCGGTTGTTCAGTGATTGTTTTGATCGAAAGTTGCGAGCTTGTTTTCATGCGTAATTGTCCTGAGTATATGCAATTCACTGGTTTTCCTTCCTTAATTTTTCCGATTTTCACATCACGCTGACGATTAATTTGTCTTTCTGCTGAGAAAGCAGAGATTCTTGAATTAGTAGGTCCAATTCTTCCGTTGGTTTGGTGTTCATAATTACTCTCAAAGGGCTATGATCTTTTCCTTTTCTGTTCCTTTGTCTTATTCTTTAAGATCGGAGAACTGGTGGTGGTGAAGTTGGCGGAACTTCAACGACGAGCAATTTATAAATAGATTTGAATTACAAGGCATATGTCTTCACTTATCTCTGAAATCAGAATGACTCTGATGCTTAATGTCTTAATTTAAGGTGGTTAATTGAGATTAGGCACCATTGATGGTGGCAAATTTTTTTCTTGGGAATCTCGGAGTATACCTTACATTGGATGCTTAGGATTGGAATTTAATGTCTTTTCGGTCCATCTCTTTTTGTGTTTTTTTTTTTTTTTTTTTTTTTCTTTTCCCTGTTTCTGTATTTGGATGAATCATTTCTGTACCATGATCCATTTTACCATGTCATGTTCTGACATAGTTAGATCGAATATAAGAAAGAAAAAAGTTCACGTGTCTGTGAAATGCTCCTTTCTTGATGTATTAGAGTTAGAGAACTCAGAGCTCTTAGATTACTCATATGGAACTTTCTATGAAGATGCCTATTGTTTTTCAAAGTGGCGATGATATTATCACGTAATTATATATTTATGCTGACATGGAACCAAAAAAGAAACAAGAAGAAAGAATAAAGGGCAAAGAATTTCTGCTGACAGACAAGGATGCTATGCTTTATGCTTATTTAGTGCTTTTTTGTGGCATTAAGTATTAACATATGTGGAGACTGTCCTTGATTCTTATCAACTACCATTAGTTTCTTCCTTTCTTAGTCAACCATTCTACAACTTATCTTTTTTCCTTTCCTTCCCCACCATTTCATACAGTTCCGGTTTTTGCCAGAACAGGTCTGACCATATTGAGGAAGTCGTGTTCCTACCTCTGAAAATTTTCAATCCAAATTGTGTTTATTTTTATCTTCATTTAGACACAAATACTTGGCTGAGATTTCTGCTATCTTTAACTTGGGAGAATCTTTTGTGTTAACAATCTGCTAATAGTGCTGATTTTCTTTTTTGTACCTGCAATTTCCCATTCAAAGAACTATTTTTACTTACAAATTTCATTGCTTGCAAAAAAGTTGTGGGCTTTACTTTCAAGTGACCACCTTTCTTTTGTTTGAAAGGGACGAAAAGGGGTTATTTTATGCATTGGATCTTGGTGGAACAAACTTTAGGGTGATGCGAGTCCTATTAAGTGGAAGAGAGAAACGTGTAGAAAAACAAGAAGTTGAAGAAGTTTCAATCCCTCCGCATTTGATGGTTGGGACTTCTAATGTGAGTGTTGGAATATTATCTTCCTTAAAGTTAGTCAATTGCATTGCTTTTATGTGCTGACCCAAAATTCTTCTCTCTTCAGGCATTATTTGACTTCATTGCTGGTGCACTAGCAAAGTTTGTTGCTACAGAAAGTGAAGATTTACATCCTCCACCTGGAAGGCAACGGGAACTTGGTTTTACTTTTTCCTTCCCAGTCAGGCAATTGTCCATAGCATCAGGGACCCTAATCAAATGGACAAAGGGCTTCTTAATAGAAGACGCGGTATGGTTTCAAAATTCCTTGCAAAGCATTTACTCTAAACTTAGTGTGGCGGAAAATGAACCGCTGAGGATGTTTGCTATTGATGTTCAACTTATATGGAGTTGGTTAAGAAATCTCCTGCCTCAGAATTTGTTCAAGGTCTTACCCCAGTAATTGATTTTGGGATTAAATCTATATTGAATCCCTAATTAAGATTAATGATTGGCACACTTCCAAAAGCGTAGAATAGGAAATACAGAAATCAAATTGGGCTGGTTATTACACTTATGGTGTTACTCATTTTTCTTTCCTCAACAGTGGCTGCAAAATCGGTTATTGGTGCATTATTGAAAAAGAATGATTTTACATTTTTCTTTACCTTTTCAGTTTTTATTCTAATGATCCTTTGTGTTTCTTGCTGCTTTACATCTGATATATAGCTAGGAGAGGATATCGTTGCAGAGTTGGCAAGAGCAATGGAAAGGGTTGGTCTTGATATGCGAGTAACTGCATTGGTGAGTGTCATCATTTTTATGTCTGTAATTCAAAAAAAAAAAAAACAAACAAACAACTTATTTCTTTTTACTATTGATGGAGTATTGAGCTTACAGGCCAATTTGCTTTTATAATTAACTTTCTGTCTTTGCCTTCTGCAGGTCAATGACACAGTTGGAACCCTAGCTGGTGGGCGATACACTGATTCAGATGTCATTGCTGCTGTTATTTTAGGCACAGGAACTAATGCAGCTTATGTGGAGCGTGCAAATGCTATTCCTAAGTGGCACGGCCTGCTACCCAAATCGGGAGAGATGGTTAGCAATTCCCTGAATTTTTCCATCCAACTTCATTATTCTCTCTTAATCTTAATCTTAACTTTTATTATATTTTTATAGCATAGGATATAAGTAACAAGCTACTATCTTGAATATTACATCTTAATAGGTAATCAACATGGAATGGGGTAACTTTCGGTCTTCGCATCTTCCACTTACAGAGTATGATCAAACTCTTGATGCTGAGAGCTTAAACCCTGGAGAACAGGTCTTCCTAATATGTACAGTGCCCGCCTATTTGAATTGGATTTAAGTATATGGATTTCCTGACAACATCATCTTTTTTTTCCTTTTTTTTTTCCTTGTTTTTTGTTGTTGTTGCTGTTGTTGTTGTGCAGATATTTGAGAAGCTAATATCTGGGATGTATCTAGGAGAAATTGTGCGCAGAGTATTGTGCCGAATGGCAGAAGAAGCAGCCTTTTTTGGTGACACAGTTCCTCCAAAACTTAAAATTCCATTTATACTGAGGTATTCTGTCAGCCTTAAAAGTCATTTAAATCATTTCATCGATTCTGTCATGGAATCTTTTTCTGTGTAGGAAGAAGATTTTTCTTTCTGTCGCTAGTTTTGAATACTTACTGAATGCTGCATATGTAGGACCCCCGACATGTCTGCAATGCATCATGATACATCTCCTGATCTCAAGGTGGTTGGCAGCAAGCTAAAAGATATTCTCGAGGTATAACAATGCATTTGGATTGAAAAGTTTTAGAAAAAATAAAAAGAGAAAAATAGACTAGGAAGATTTTCTTACCTTACTTTACGTTATTCTTTCATGGGTGATAGGTATCAAACACTTCACTGAAAGTGCGTAAGGTAATTGTTGAGTTGTGTGACATTGTTGCCATACGAGGCGCACGGCTCTCTGCTGCTGGAATCCTGGGAATTCTGAAAAAATTGGGAAGAGATACTGTGAAGGTGGTTGAGCAACAGAGATCGGTGGTAGCTTTGGATGGTGGACTCTTTGAGCACTACACCAAATTTAGAAACAGCATGGAAAACGCACTCCAGGAGTTGCTTGGAGATGCTTTTGAAAGTGTTGCTGTTATGCAGTCAAACGATGGTTCAGGTATTGGTGCAGCCCTCCTCGCAGCCTCTCATTCGCAGTACCTCGAAGTAGAAGAGGATTCTTGAAAGATGATGATGATGGAACCATTATTTACTTTTTTTTTTTTTTTTTGCTTTTTGGGTTTATTTGAGGGTTTTGTTGTTGTTATTCTTTCCAAATCAAGAGACAGATGCAGGAAATCTTTAGAATGTTATATCACAGGCAACCTTCTGAAGTCCAATTTTCTTTTCCTTTTCCTTGTTTCTCTTTACCCAGAGAGGGTCGGTTGGCAACACAACAACTGTTATACAGCAAAGATTCTAGATTTTGTAGAATAAATTCTGGAACTTGCAATATCTTAACGAGTTGCCATTTGTTGCACCCTTTTAATAATCAAGAACAGTGCTTCATTCTGTCCAAATTCATTTTCTCATTGAGAAATTAGTCGAAGCTGGTTCTGTTTCTGAGAGTTTCTCGTCTCAATTGTCAAGTGAAGATACGATATTTAAATAAGTGAGCCTCCCCATTCGGGCTATTTCTCGATATCATTGATTCTTTTGTACCTAAGAAAAACTGATTTAACAGCTGGAGGTCGGTTGGATGTATCTCACCCTCCTCTTATTCTGTTTACGTACAGATTCAGTAGTATTCTGCTATACTATTACTAGGGAGTGCATTTAGAGGGAGGGAAAAAAAAAAAAAAAAAAAAAGAGTAATATACAGCTAATAACGTGCTGATGTGGCGTCTTGCTGCGGGCTCACTCGAGGCAAGTTTTCGATTATGCCTAGGATTTTCAGACAAAGGAAGTGAAAGTACCATCTTCATCATCATCATCATGATGATGGCTCAACAAGTTTTGACGTGTAGAGTTCCTGAGGAGAGGGACAGCGTCGCTTTTGTCTTTGTTCTCTACAGGTGACAGTGGGTTGGAATATAGTAGAAGGGCTTGCAGAACATCCTTCATACTAGGCCTGTTTGCCGGCAATGTATGAGTACAGAAGATTCCTAGTTTAAACACATTGGTTATGTCATTTATGTAACAGGGCTCTTTGATGTCCTCATCTAAGGCATCAACTATTGGTTTCTCTTCCAGGATGTGACGCCATGCCCATTCTGCAAGGGATGAATTCTCATCACCTTCGTTTGGACGTCTTCCCGTTACCAGTTCCAGAAGTATGACTCCAAAGCTGTACACATCGATCTTCTCGTTAACTCTCCTTGTCTGAGCGTACTCTGAGATTTAAAGTTTGAAAAGAAAAGCAGCATGAGAAATCATTCATTTCTTGTCCTTGATCATTTTCAGATGACTATATATATATATATATTTGAGACATAAATACTAACCAGGAGCAATGTATCCGAAAGAGCCAGCTACGAGTGACATTGTATTAGGCACCCCCTGTTTTTCCAAGATTGTGGCAAGGCCAAAGTCAGCAATCTTGGCCTTGAACTCAGAATCTAGCAATATGTTGCTGGATTTCATATCCCGGTGAATTATTGGAGTTAAGCAATCATGGTGCATGTAGCAGAGTCCTCTGGCAGCTCCAATGGCAATCTGCAACCTTTGCGGCCATTCAAGAACAACATGATGGACTGAACCCGAGATGGAAGAAGGCTTCCTCTTGCAATGAAGCCAGCGATCCAAACTATGGTTTTCCATGTACTCGTATACAAGTAGCTTAGAGTTCTCAGTAGAAATACAGCACAGGAGTTTCACTATGTTGAAATGCCGAATGGTGCCCAAAATCTCAACTTCTGCAAGGAATTGTTTCTCCAGCCTCTCATCTGTCTTCTTGACATTACAGATCTTCTTAACAGCAACGTATTCACCTAAACTTCTTACTTGAACCTTATACACTTTTCCTGATCCCCCACTTCCAATCATGTTTGGTTCAGTCAAACTTGACAAAATTGTCGATTCTGTGAAGTTCAACTTCTGGAATGAGGTTAATTTCCAGGTAGATTGCATTTTTTGCTTTCGCTTTCTGTAACTTCGAATAAAGAAGAATGCATAAATCAAAGTCACTAAAACTCCTGCTGCAGCTATACTTGAAACCGCCGCAACATATGTGGATGAAACCTTGCTTGATTTTCTACTTCTCAAACCGCAGCTGTTGAGGCCTAATGATGGATTACTTGAACAAAGACCAGGATTTCCCAAGAAGCTTCTGTCAAAAGCAGCATTATCAAACTCGCCTGGGATTTTACCAGTCAGTCGATTCGAAGAAACATTGAGAGAAGAGAACTTTAGAAGACCAATTTCAGGTGGAATCTCGCCTGAGAAGTTATTCTCTGATAAGTCCAAGTAGGTAAGGGCCCCCAAACGACCAATTGCAGGAGGGATCTTCCCGGAGAGCTGATTTCTTCTGAGATTTAATTCATTCAACGTGACCCACGAGATTATGTTTGATGGCAATTCCCCTGAGAAATTGTTACCATCGAGCAAAAGAATTGTCAACGCCGAAAGAGATGTCAACTCTTCAGGAATATTACCGCTAAGGAGGTTATTGCTTGCCTCAAACGACTTCAAACCCTTACATGAAGATACTGCCGGGGTAATCTCCCCCGAAAACTGATTGTCACTAATCCCCATCAATGATAAACTTGAGGCGAGTTTTGTTGGGAGCTGACCGGTAAATGAGTTATTACTTATCATCAACCAGTTCAGATTTGTAGATGTCCAAGAACCCTCGGGAAGATTGCCAGAAAATCGATTGTCATCGAGTCGAACATACTTCAAACTGCTACAGTTGGCGATAGATTTTGGCAATTCTCCCGTGAGATTGTTCCTGAAAACAATCAGCGCCATTAACGCCCCATTAGAACATAAGTGCTCCGGTAAGTTGCCGACAAAATTGTTTGAGGAAACCTGAACATTGCTGAGCATCGAGTATCTCCCCAGGTCTTGAGGAATTTCGCCCGACAGGTTATTGGTGAACAAGAGAAAATCTCGCAGTGCCGGTAACCTGCCAAGGCTTGCGGGTACTTCACCTGACAGTTGATTGGTAAACAGAGATAAAGTTGTTAGGTTTGTCAATTTTCCATAGTCATCCGGTATTTTCCCCGTCAAGTTGTTATATGACAGATCAATGGTCTCCAGGTTCAAGGCCTCAACTGATTGAGGTATCGGCCCAGATAAGTTGTTCTTGTAAAGATACAGAATACGTAAATTCTTTAGCAGAAACAGACCATCCGGGATAGCACCGGTGAGGTGATTGACTGAAAGGTCCAAGTACTCAAGAGTTTCTATTTTCCCAAGATCTTCTGGAATCTCTCCAATCAGATTGGCTTCAGTCATCCACAAATCTTTCAATTTCGACAACCTAGTGAAACTTGATGGTATAACTTGCGGTGAAAATCGGTTGAAGTTTAGTACTAGTTTTTCAAGCTTGGGCAAGTTACCAATTTCTGGAGGGAAAGAACCATTGAACAAATTGGCAAAGAGCTGAAGTTCTTTAAGCCCTTGTAAGCGCCCAATCGAGGCAGGAATGTCACCGGTGAAGTTGTTGCCTCCGAGGTTAAGGTACAGCAGTCGAGGGGATAGCCGATCAATGTCGTTTGGAAGGTTACCAACGAAATAATTCTGGGAGAGGTCCAGATATTCAAGGTTGGAACAATTGTACAGAAATGTAGGAAAAGGTCCAGGAAAGAAATTCCATTGAAGATCAAGAGTAGTCAGGTTCTTGAGGTCACATATGAATGATGGAATTGCCTCAGTGATGCTCTGGTTGCTAAGGCTAATTCCGGTGACCAAGCCAGCGGTGCAGTTGACCTCAGCCCAACTGCAGT
>JAXGGT010000094.1:11256917-11268211 GCA_035583425.1 Marsdenia floribunda | reverse complement strand
TTTAATTTTCGGGTACGGGTAGGGTCCGGGTACGGGTATGAAAAAGTTAGACCCGTACCCGGTATTTTTATGATCGGATCCGGGTAAGATCCGGATATTTTGGACCCATTGACAGGCCTACTATAAAATATAAAAGCAAAAAAGGACAGGATCCAACACCACTCAGCAAATTTTAAAAAAATAAACATTTAAATTCAAAACGAAATATATATATATATATATTTTTTCCTTAATGATCTTGGCATCAAAGCCGTAGAATAGAATATCGGGAATTTAAAAAGGCAGTGGTATCGGCACTTTAAGATTCGGATTAGAAAATGGCATCTTCAGGTTCACCACTCGGCACGTGCCACATTCATACGTTATAACCACCCAATCCGATCCAATGGTTTCTTTTCTTCCTCTCTCTCTTCTCCAATTCGTCCCCCATAAGTCACTCGCTCACACTCACACGTGCACACGCGCACTAAATTATAGACGTCGCTGGGTGAGACTAATTGTTGCTCTTCGAAAAATTATATTACGCGGTCTCTTTCCCCTGGTTTTCTTCTCTCTCTACCTTCTTTCTCTCTCACGTCTCTCTGTTCCTGGAGCTCTTACCAGTTGAATTCATGACTATCTGAGAGAGAGAGGAGATACATATTGTGTATGTCTACAGCTGGAATCTAGGGCATTGTTTTGCCCTAGCATTTTTCAGTCACATAATCCCGAAGAAGATAAAAATACTTGCAGAGTCTTACATAGACATATACAATTTTTTAGAGACATACAAGCATTGTCAGGACAATGTCGTCTGTGGATAGGTTGGATGTCTTCTTGTTCATTGCCAGCAGAGCCTGCTGTAGTCCTCTCGCCGTTTTTATTCAGATCCAGGTACGGTTCTTCTTTTTATTGTCTGTTCTGTTTTTTTCGTGGAAATTGGAGAGTGCAGGTTAAATTTCATTGTTTATTCGAAGTATGCGGTATAGATCTGAAGATTATGATGGTATTTGTTTCGGCTAAGGAAACTTAAAATTGTAGGTCTTGCTATGTGTATATATATATATATATATTAAAAAAAAAAAATTATGGTGAAAATCTTACATTTGATGAATTATAGTGAAAATTATTGTGAACTTTATGAAAACTAACATTAATCAATAAATTCTCTTTAAGTTATGGATGAAAAAAAAGGTACGCTTACAATCAAAATTTAACATCCATTTTTTGTTAACCACTGTCCCATTACCTCAATTAGCTTAGAGCTCATGGGAGAAGAGGTAAGTAATATACATGAGTTATAGAAGAGGAAGAAGTAAAGGAGCCAACTAATAACAAACGATGGGAAGGGCCTTTATATTTGTTTCTCCCTCTCTTCCCTTCACTAGTGCTTGTTATCCCATCACTTACAAAGGTAGAGAATTAGGGGAGGAAAGATAAGTGTTAATCCTTTTCATATCTAAAGGTAATCGAAATAAATCCACTTTATTTTATTTGTTTTGTGATGTTTTGACTAATGACTTTTATTTGCTCAACATTTTGTTTTCTTTGTTACCGGGTATTAAGACCTCACCTCTTTAGAAATTGGCTGCGAAATTATAGCATGGAGGTCAACTTTCAGTATACCATTCAAGAGCCTTCTTAATTTTTTATTCATCTGGAAGCACGATAATGGAGTAAGATTGTCCAACAAGTTGGATACCATGGGAATCAGATTTAGCTGATTTTTTTTTTAAAAATTAATAATTGGGTAAACATTTTTTGTCTTTCATTTGAAAAATTTTCAGTTTTCACTGCTCTTCTGTCTTCTATATCTTGTGACTTACAGCTTATGTAGGTTATCATCTCAAAAATGTATAGATTATATATGTTGTTATACATTTTGAGTTTGTGCTCATGTTTCAGGGATATGTTATCTGCTTAGTTCTTGCTCTTGGATGGGCCTTTGCTGCCTATGTGAGGTACACACTGATGCATCCAGGCAAATTTAGAAACTCCACGCTGTTGATCATTTGCAGTGGGTTGGCTTCTAAATCTAATTTGAAACTTGATATTTTTCACTGACAATGCCTTTTCTCTAACAGGAGTAGAGAAATAAGAAGAATTAAGGAGAGTATGAGACGTGGCAATAGTTTTGCTTTTCTATATCATGATATTAATGAACTTGAGCATTCTAATCAGGCCAATTTGCCCCATGTGACAGTAGTAATGCCCTTAAAAGGATTTGGAGAGCATAATCTACATAATTGGAGGACACAGGTAAATATTATTCATGAATTAGTTGCAATATTTGTTAAGTCAAAGTAATATTAGTAAAATATTTAGCTTAGTTGTGCCTACTAATGTAGGCAAGTGACATAAGATAAACCAATGAATTTTATTTGAATTTCCAATGAATTTTATTTGGATTTCCATTTGCAATCGAAATTTAGATATTGTATACTATTATACACATTCATACATGATACTCTACCTTTTTAGTCTAGTTTATGTGTAGTAAAATGAGAATCTAATTATAATATTATAAATTTTTTTAGTTAAATCATTTTTATAATTTATTAATTTTTTTTTTTCATTTTATATAAAACATGCAGATTACATCTCTTTATGGTGGCCCTTTGGAGTTTCTTTTTGTAGTTGACAGTATAGAAGATCCGGCTTATCATGCAGTAACTCATCTACTATCAGAATTTACGGTATCCATTCTTCAAATCAATTATGCGATATAATGTTGAAATCAAAAGCAAAACTTTTAGAACTGTAAAGATTTTATTTCCGAGTAGAGAAGAGGAGTCATTTTTCTGAAAACTAATGGATTTATATATAAAAAGTACTGTATTAAGTCATATAATGTATATACTGTAATATATAAAATATTCTATTATTATTTATACATAATATAATATTGGACCTTTTATCTTAAATAGCTAGGTTTTTGATAAAAATAATTTATTCTAAAAAATTATATATATTATACTGTACTATATATAATAATGATATATTATACAAGATTTTGAATCTTAAGATATAGCCTTACTCTCCTTTTAATAGTTCATCATGTTTAATATGATTTTGGAAGCCTAGTATTCTTTGAGTACAGTTTTATTTATTTATTTTAAAATTATACCTGTTTGTTCAACTTTTTCGTGACGTATGTCATAAATGATTCTGCAGGATGACATAAATGCACGAGTCATTGTTGCTGGCTTGTCAACAACCTGTAGTCAGAAGATTCACAACCAATTGGTATTTTACAATTTTTTTTTTTTTTTTTTTCTATTTTCATTTTACAACCATAAACTGTCTCCCAATTGTTGCATCATAGGTTATCCTTTAATAGTTGTTACATCATATTTAGTCGGATACATGCTTTTTATTTATGCATACAAAAGTTGGATATAAACTTCAAATCTGGTACCTTGCACAGGTAGGTGTTGAAAAAATGCACAAAGATAGCAAATATGTATTATTCCTAGATGATGATGTCAGGTTACATCCTGGATCAATTGGTGCACTCACTGCAGAGATGGAAAAGAATCCTGAGGTTCGGCTAATGTGAAATTCACACCTTTGGTATGGGAATTGTTTTGTCTTGGTAACACTTGTTTCCCTTAGCATTAATATGTTCTTGTTGATGATAATGCTCAGATTTTTATTCAAACCGGATACCCTCTTGATTTGCCATCGGGAAGTTTAGGAAGTTACTGCATATATGAATATCACATGGTATGTTCACCTATTTCTATCAATTTCTAATTTAAGTTCTGAAGAGTTATTTACTTCATTTATTGGAAGATCAATTCAGAACCCAAAATTTTATCTATTAATTTTTTTTACTGGGAGTCACTTAAGGAAAAGTGAAAGATATTGGGTTTGGCTTACAAAAAATTGGGGATATTTACGAAGAATTTTTGTGTTAATTTGAGTCTATCCCTTTTCCCCAAATTTCGTTGCAGAAGATATAAAATGGTTGCTCTTCTTTCTCCCAAGGGTGTTCCTATACATTTTGGTTCTTATATTTTCATAAAGAAATCCATTACAAAAATTCATGGATGCACTTATGAAATCTGTGCTAACTTATATGTTCGCTGGGGTTTTTGTAAATTGTTTTCCCCTTTAATAGCTCACTAATTGTGAAAATCTGTTTTCAAATTGTTATACTTTACAGCCATGTTCCATGGGATTTGCTACCGGTGGAAAAACATTCTTTTTGTGGGGAGGATGCATGATGGTAATTGTTCTATCTTCTTTCATCCCAAACTTCACATCTGAAATTTCACTTGTGCTTTTATTACTTGAGGTCTTTATTTATTTATTTATTCCAGATGCATGCTGATGACTTCAGAAATGATAATCATGGTGTGGTTTCAGAGCTGCGAGATGGAGGCTACTCAGATGATATGACTCTAGCTGCCATTGCAGGTAACTTCTGTAATTTTTTTTTTTATCTCTATTAGCAATGAATTGATTGGGCAGTAAATGTATCCTCTATCCTTAGTGCTTTAGAATTTGGTTGGTACCAGAAACTAATCTTAGGTTTCTATAATTTATATATTGGCTGGGGGAATATGTAGTTCACATCATAGATTATTTTTGCACATATCATTGTGTTCTTAAATTTCCCTTAATTGCAATTGGTGGTTAGAAACAAATGCATTGTAAATTGTTCCTCTCCTTTTTTTTTTTTTTTTTTTTTTTTTTAATAAAAAAATAAGATAAATATACTTTCACCTCCAAAATTTATAACTTCACCCTTCATCATCTTCTTTTTATGATTTACGCCAAATTTTAGTATCCTAGTCATGTTGGGTGTCTGATTTTTTTTTTTTTTTTTTTTCACCACTTCTCTTTCAGGGGCTCACAAGAGGCTCATCACGTCACCTCCTGTTGCTGTCTTTCCTCATCCTTTGGCAAGTGACCTTAGCTTTGGAAGGTGTGTAAAATGCAGTCAAATTTGTTATGGATCATTTCATGTAAACTAATCAGCTTTCTGTAACTTTGAAGGTATTGGAATTATCTGAGGAAGCAAACTTTTGTGTTGGAGTCGTACACAACTCAGGTTAACTGGATAATGAACCGTGCCTTATTTTCTTCACACTGCTATCTCTCCTGGGGATTTGTGATGCCATACTTGATGGCTGGGTTCCATATTCTAGCAGCTGTAAGATTTTTCTACAAAGGGTACTCACTTGAAGATACAGCCTTTACATCAACAGGTGACTAGACTAATCACTGTTTAATATAGTTTCAGGGTCTGTTCCTGTTTGCTTTTAACCTTCAAAAAATGATTAAATAGTGATAAAGCTGTTTAAGATCAAGTAATGCATTGATACATCAGGATGATATTGGAGAAAGAAGAAATAGTTCAAAACTCAATCCAAAATACAAACCAGTTTCGCTTTATTATGAAACCCCATCTGGGAAACCCTTTTTACTAGAGTGAAATATCTTGAATCTGTTAAAGTTACCTGAACTAAGTTGATCAATTGCTTGAGGAACTATCAATGTTACAATTGTTTAATTACTTCAACTGATGCAGTATTTTGCAATTTACTTGTTGTATGGTAAGAAATGATACGCACTTTCAGAATACTCATTGGGGTTCTATTTTGGCGAGAAGGAATAGATGGCAGACTGATTTTGTCAACATAAATTGTAATATGCAGACACCTAGGCTCAATGTGCTGCATCCCATAATATTTCTGGCTATCTAGAGCTTGAATTATTCTCCTCTTTGGGGCAGAGGAGAGATTCAACCCCATCTCCCACGGTCCATTGGGTGAATTCCAATGGGAAATTTCAATTTATCAGAAGAAAAAAGAATGTTCATTGAGTTCTAAAGCTTCCTTAATTTTACACATTTTGGGTGTCCTTATGGTGATAGAAGTGATCTAGTAAAATATTGTGTGACCAAAGACTAACTATTGGGAGGTGCCTGCTATTGAACTATACAAAATTTATATCCTTTAAATGGTGAAATAAATGAATGTCTTATTTTTGCATGCGTGAAGTTTATAAGCTCAAGATGGATCTCCATGTTAACTCTTTGTTTATGACAAGCTAAGTAAAACCAAATTTCTTGTGCATTTTTATTTATGCTGCTTGTTTGCCCCAGGGATGGTCCTAACCAGCTGTCTTGCAATATGCACTACCATTGAGCTTCTTTCTATGTGGAACTTAACAAGAATAGAGGTTCAGCTCTGTAATATCCTGTCGCCTGAGGCACCTCAGCTGTCACTTGCTTCTTACAACTGGTGCCTCGTAAGTCTTATCTCAATCTTTTTATCTTTCCTTGATCCTTATGAATTTATGAGATGCTGGTCCTACCAATTAAGCTTTTGGCTTTATTACTTATGTTGTTTTATTGATATGCTCACCATACAGGTATTCATTGCTCTGCTGGTTGATAATTTCTTGTACCCCATTTCTGCATTCCGGTCACATTTTTCTCAATCCATCAACTGGTCTGGTATTCGGTATCATTTAAGGAATGGGAAGATAAGCAAGGTATATATACATCTTCTTTTTCTCTTGCTGCTTCAATTCCAAGTCCTTTTAACCCAGGATCATCTGAAATGTGTGGGCTATTCCTTTTTCCTGTTCTCTACAGATTGAAAGATGCAAGGAACCAAAATATACTGACTTGGGAGGAAAGCATTTATATGGGAGAAGAGGAAATCAACACACGGTTTCTCTCATTTATTCACTGTCCAGAAGTCTGGCTCAATGGCGGCAGCCCAAAAAGTTTGACGTATAAGGACGAAGGCTTCTCTAGTATTTAGCAGCTAGATAATGTTATTCTTTTTTGTCCAATTTGGACAAGTGATCCCGGACTTTTGAGCGCAAAAGCTTTTGTTGGGTTTTCCCTTTTTTTTTTTTTTTTTTTTTTGGTCAAGGGCTGGCAATATTCATTAAATGTAACTTCTGTGGTTCTTTTTTGCTTTGGTAAGTGATGTAGAATTTATTATATAGATCGATTCTTCTGGGTTAGCTAATGGGCTTGCCTTTTCTGTAATTGTATTTCATCAAATGACTGAATTTTTTTAAAAATAATTCATTCAATATTTGTGCAGAACAAAGTTCCCTGAACTCCTCTCTACACCTAGCGAAAAAAAGTTCCCTTTATTGTACGATTATTATCAGTTTTTGTTCCATCTTGATTTCCTTTTGTGGGTCTAGGGTTGGGGGTGAGGTTCGAGTATTTGAATCAGAATTGGTAAGTTTAACCTGAACTTTCATAACACATGACAATATAACATGGTATTAGAAGAAGGATTTGAATTTGTGTGAGGCTATACAACTAATGACAATTTGCGTGTGGGTCTTGAAGAGTGTTTTAACGTGGGAATGATTATTTTTGTAAAATGAAAATTTAAAAACAAAACGTCGTCCAAGTCCAACCTGGTGGAGAACAATTTGAAGGCTTTTCTAGTGCAAAAATTACCTCTATTTTGCTTGTTACTAATGACTGAAGTGAGATGGTGATAGCACAGTAGTATAACTTTTTTTTTTTTTTTTTAAATTTATTTCCATTTAACCTGTCAAGAAAAAAAATCTTACATTTAACTTATATTAAGGACAACTTTGTACTGTACTTTCAAATATATTATAATCTTTAAAATCTCTCTAATAAATTTATCTCAGATTAGTTGATAAGTATATTATATTAAAAAAAAATTGATTAAAGTAACAAAAAGAAGATATTGAAAGTTTGAAAAGGAACTGCAGAAAGTACTCTCTTTATCGTATAGTTTTCTCCCCTCGAATCAGATATATTTGCATTTTGAAGTACAGCAGCTTAAAATATATAGACTAAAACACCTTGATCAATTTCATCCAAACCTCTTCGCTAGTCTGTGCTTCAGCTGCCCTTTTCGATGCATGTAGTTTTAAACTCAGTTCTGTTTGAAGTTTTTCCATTAGTGAAAGGTGACAGACTTTAAAACACATTATTCAATAAAATTGAAACAAAATTTATTCATCTTTTCTCATTCCTAACCTAAATTCTGATACTGTCATCAATCTTGTTAGAGCCCCAAGAATAATTTCCTGTCCTCTAAATGAAAGAATATACAAAGATTACAAGACTTCAGAATGTAGGGATTTCGAAGAAACTTATTGCCAAATATCTGCCTTGATTATGAAAGCAAGGATGCTACTTATACCTTTATAACTGAAGGGCTGCAAACACAAGCGAAACCATGCTTAAAAACTGAGCTTTTAGACAGAGCAAAAGCAGACACTAAACAACAGAATTTGTAAAAGAAGAAAAGCAAAGAAATTAATCAAGAAAAAAGATAAACTCATTAGAAAATGCCTTGTCCTGGGAAGATAAGGCACAACAGGGCAAGTAATTCAGTCTCATAAACAAACTGATAAGAGATCACCACTAGTTTTGCAGGTTTCCAATGTAAAAGTCTTCAATCATGTCAAATACTCGAGTAGCATGCTGTGGTCTGCCAAATAAATAATGCAACAAGTTAACAAGTTTGTTAGCACCAAAACCAGACAAGCTAATAAATACAAATAGATAATAACAGATGCTGGAACCGCTATAGGTTGATCATGGAAGATGGAACAAAAAGGACTCATTAGTTCAACAAAAGAAAGGATTCTCTAAATTCAATATGTTCTTTGCAAAAGGAGGGAATAAAACATTCCTTCTCTTCCTCAAGACACTTTGAAAAAAGCTGAAATATATTGTATAGAAGAAATTTTTGCACTTGAAAGACCTACCCAAAGAATCCTTCAGTTGAGTCATCACCGGCGTGTGCCAGGATTGCATCACCACCAGGATGTTCTTCTACGTAGGATGTAACATCATAAACCTGTTGGCACTCAAAAGTAAAGATGAAGGATTTAATTAGGGATGTTCAGCCCTCTAAGTCACTTTTTCCATTTAGCCAAAAAAAAAAAAAAAATGATCAAAAGTCAGGAGCACTTGGATACAAAATTCAAATTGACCTTCTTGTTGATGATGATCCAACAATCAGTCCTTTTGCTGTGCAAAGAAACTTCAGCTTTGGAGTATGTTTTGGCTGCCTGACAGAAGGCAATGCCAAACTTAAGAATGGAAATCAACAATAACTCTTAGATATACATATATACCTATATGTATATATAAAGAGAGTAACATGTATCAAGACTTCACATGAGAAGCATTAGCATTGATCCATCTTAAAAATGGGTTGTCTTTTAGAACTTATTTCATTAGCACAGGTCAGAATTTGGATTGCCACGCATCAAATGCCGTGCTTCAATGCTTGTTGTTTAAAAGGGCTATGTTTAGACCCTAAGTAGCTGAATTTGTTTCCAATACAGTACTTTTCTTGGCTCAACCCGAACCAAACATAAATCAAGCAAAAGAAGTAAGGTCAAGAATTCTGGAACTTCCGATAGTTCCACACTAACCTTTCTATTGGCAATTGACTGAACCTTTTTGCTTTGATCTGTATGATGTAAACTTCAATTAGTCCATTAAATAAAATTCAAATCAATAAGAAACTTTCAACAAATGCCCAGATTCAGAGTCCAAGAAATCAAGGTAAGGAGAAAAAGATTACCGGATTTCCGTAGCCGAGGGATTAAGACAACTATACCCAACAAGAAGCTCAATATCAATGCCACTATCGTAATATCCATTCCCCCACTTTTTATAGCTTTATCAGCAGGGCACCTGTTAACCCAGAAAAAAATCGACAAAAAAAAAAAAAGGAAAAAAGAAAAACAGTTATCAGGAAACAAAGCAGCATATCTGATTTAAGAACCCAGCAGAATGAACCACTACAATAACACGAGAGTGACTGGAGGTGCGCGTGTGGGAGGTAAAGTCGAAATGAGAAATCAACGGAGACAAACCAGAAAATGAAGTCCCAGTAGAGATTCTCCCAGTCTAATTCTTGATTTTCCGGCGATATTTCTGATGTAGATTTGCCGGATGACTAAAAAAGGTTGTACCAACGAGAAAGTGTCTGTAACTCGGTGAATGTGGAAGTCGCGCTCTCCTTCAGTTTCTTCAGTATTTAATGGGTCGAGTGAAGTATGTGCCCGTTTCTCACTGTTGATTCAAAGAAATAATAACAAAAAAAAAAAAAAAAATTAATAAAAAGGGAAAATTTTCTTTTGGATTTGTCAACATTCAAAAATGGAGTCTTTTTCCATTGATAAATTTTTCTTTTTTTCTTTTGTGGTGCTTTGACAAAACTTGTACTGTTTTCCCAGAAAAAATGAAAAAGAAAAAGATTGGAAGAGAAAAAGGGGAGAAAAAACCAAAATGATAAGAAGACAAAGATGACTGATGTCCAATTAAGTCGTTATTACATGGCATATAGAGTGACACTCATCACTTTTTATAATATTTATTAGGTGTAACATTATTTAATCCGACATAAAATTAGCTGTTAGGATCGAGAGGATAAACAAATTTATTTTAAAATAGGTCAACTATTTAATGATAATCATATTCAAATGAGTAATCGTTTACATAATAATCAATTTTTATTTTAAATATTATTATTATTATTTTTAATTATATATTCTAACTTAGATTTAATAACTTTTATATCTTTTTAAATTTAAATATTTTATATATAATTAAGTTACAAAATATTAATATTTTTATAAATTAAATATGTAAATAATTAGATTAGCGGGTTGATATCGTATACTTGTGTTCGCGAGCTAATAATGTGTCATAATTAGATTGACGACTTGACATAATTAATTTTCATGTCGTGTTCAAATTCAACTTTTACATATTATTTTAAATTTGTGTTGAATTCGAATTGACAGATTGAATATAAATACTTTCGTTTAACTCGATTGACATCTTACTATTCACAAAGCACTTAAAGGTGTGCCATAATAATGTAAGTAAAAATTGTTATTAAAGTATTACCCAACTAATTTTTTTTTTTATTTTTTATTTTTTATTTTTTTTAAAGGAGGACCATTAACTCCTTTACTACAATTCTAAGGGAAAAAAAAAAAAAAATAAAAATGTGGAATTTATTATTATTAGTGTCCTGTCCTGATTCCTAATAGTGGAATCTTATAATAAAAAAAAAAAAAAAAAAAAACTACTGATTTTGAGTTGCATTTAACAACCTAGACAGAGGTTGCCTAACTGTTTGTGAGGTGCATACTGGGATTCACTGGCTTCATGGAAGCAGTACATCCTATTTGGACTAGGGATGACAATTAAAATCATACCCGATGGAGAACCCGTATACCGACCCTGTTTTGATCGGGGAATCCCCGCTTTGACCGGGTTCGGGGATGGGGACGGTGATTCCCCGAAACAAAAAATAGGGGAT
>JAXGGT010000094.1:11186319-11203085 GCA_035583425.1 Marsdenia floribunda | reverse complement strand
TTTAAAAATTACTATTATAATTCTATTTTTATATAAGTATATAATTAAAAATATTATATATATATATATATATATATTTTGCGGGACCAGGGACGGAGGCAGGGCTGAGAATCAAGGATTAATACCATCCCTGCCTCCATCCCCGATTTTTTGTTTCGGAGAATCACCATCCCCATCTCCGAACTCGGTTAAAGCCAGGATTCCCTGATCAAAACGAGGTCGGTATACGGGTTTCCCATTGGGTATAGTTTTAATTGCCATCCCTATTTCTAATGCCCTCTCATCCTTAGAAAGACCGTTTTCTTTATTTCTTTATTTTTATTTTTTAATTTTTCAAGTAAAAAAATTAAAATGTCATTAGACAATTTTATTTTTAAAATTTAAACAATAACTTAATAGGAAAAATTTAACAAAAAAAAATCAATGTCACACAATTTCACATAGTTCAAGAATTAATGTCACTAAAAAATTAATTCAAAGACCAATGTCACACAATTCAACATAGTTCAAAAATTTATGTCACAAAAAAATTAATTCAAGGACCAATATCACCAAATGACCATAATTTAAGGACTTTTTATGCCAATTTACCTAATTTTAATAGACCTCACACCTTATAATTTAACAAAAAAAATAAATTAATATTAAATATTATTCAAATAGATATCACACATTTAAACTCAAAATTAATAAAAAAACTCAAAATAAAACCTAATCTTAAAAAGAGCCTAAGTTTCGTAGTATATTTGGATTGTTAAGTTTCATAGTATATTTGGACTGTTTCTACTTTTCGATCCAAAAAGTGCATTAATTTAGACTATATTATGAAATATATGTATATATGTACATATATTCTCAAAACATTACATTTCTATTGACTTAGTGTCAACCTTAACTCCGAGCGTTTCTTAGGTGAATTTTTTATGCATCGGATTTAACGAATCGTCACTTACTTAAATTGAGCACGTCCAGACAATCTCAAAGTGACACAACATTTACAATTGAAGTAATTTTTTCACCCTCATCGATCTACATTTACAAGATAAAAAAAGGGCAACAAGTATATGCAAACTGCTGCTAATAGATTGCGTTATACTACCCGTATTGATACTTTGCTGCCAAAAGAAGCATCATTACAAATTTGTATTGCAACTTTCCGGTCTTCAGCTCAAGCACCTATTTGGCAAGAAGTTACTTTCTGGATAATGTTCTCACCTTAAACAGAAATGTATAGGAAAAAGAAGGATCATCATCTGCACAACAGATCAAATCCAGCACATAAATCTTGTTAGCTTAATCACAATCCAAAGTAATTGAAATTTCTTCCTGTTAGACCCATGTGAGAGAATGCAGCAGTGGCAATAGCATGCTATTCTGGTCAAATAACTGTAGAATGTCTGTTGATGGTATGAGGAAAACTGTCAGAAGAACCACCCAGATAATTTTTTTGGCGGAAAAGCCACCAAGATTTTCTCTGCATAAGATGAGCAACTTACTCCGATACACAGCAGCAGTGTAGAAACTATCCTGTAGATACAATGGTATCATATCTTGGGCAGGAAAACTAATAAGACTGCCCTTGCAACAGAGAAGCTCATGGCAGAGTTCCATTGGCAAGCCCCATCGATTCTGCAAGTTCTCTAGATGTATAGGTATCAGCTTGCTCCTGTTCATTATGCAACAAGCATGTCAAGTAGTAGTAAGAGTTTTCACCTCTTCAGATGATTGGAAGGGAAAACAGAAGCATCTCTCTATCAGACAAACTTAGGTATAATAAGTACAATAAACATACGAGGTACGAGAAAATAAGAATTATTATTGGATTTAGTCCTAAACATTTGGTCCATTTACACAATTGGTCCTACACATTTTTTTTCTTTTGTAGTTTAGGTCCTAACATATTAAAGTTATGTAAGTTGAGTCATTTTCGTCATATTTTCAGTAATTAAATTGATTTAGACAATGTAGAACAAGATCCATTCTCTTACTTTAATTTCCGCAGATTATGATTTAGCAAATGGTCAAGCATACATACCTGCAGCCTATGCAACAGATACATCAAGAAGAGATGCACAAATACCTGGCATGGTGTGTCAATATAATTTAGTCAAACCTTTCTTACAATTAAAGCTTAAAAAATTAGCTCTACATAAACTAATAGAAAGAGAGAAATATTTGCCCATGGTTTATTACTACTAACCAGATAGAAGAGGAGGAGGACTCGAGCAGTTGGATACCGCCATAAGAATCTGGTGGCCCTCACAGCCCCAGTATCTAAAAGCTTAGCTGCCTTTTGTAGCTGCAAGAGGCAAGCTAAGGTAAGTTCCTAACTGAAAATCCAAGTGGACAAGATTAAATCAAAAGAGAAAAAAGGGAAATAGGATTACCTGCATGCTTGCCCCTACCATATGGCGTTGATACAATGGAAGTGTCCTGTGTTTTGACTTGTAGTTGTTAAACCCACAAACAATAAGGGTAAAAGATAGAAGTCCACTAGTTCAATTACAAGTAAAGCTTCAAAGCAGACATTCTTAATATATGAACAGGAAATGGGTAAGTTTCATCCATTTGGCAACATTATGTGCAAAAAGATTATTATATCTACATAAATTTACAATGCCCCCTCTGGTTATAGTATTAGTCACACTAAACTTTTCAAGAAGATTGGTCTTCAACTATTCTAGCCGCATTCTCCCCAGTATTGATGGTTTGTAAGGAAAATTTTAGTCACTTAACCACAGTATATATAGACCACCAAGTTTATGCAAGTTATCAGACAAGAGAAACTGAGAAGAAAGCCTTATGTTCCCTAAGTAAGAAGTAGTGTAGATAAAATGCAGAAGTTATTTCAGCTGGGGCAATGAAACCTAAATAGCCTGTGATGGTTGTATATGTATGGCATTTACTACAGCAGGGATGAAACAAACTGAATGATTTCAATTGCAGAGGCCCTGAAGTAAGTAGCCAGAAACCGGAAGTAAAGCACGACGCTAATTAGTCTTGCTTACTATGAACATGGTAATTAATATCAATGAAGCTAACGCAGAGAGTATAACTTTTTTGGGGTGACCAAATATTCTTCGAAGAGAATTTTTCTTTTTTCAACCTTATAACCTGCTTTTTATAACTTCAGTATTTTCCCTACTACCAATAAACTTGTGACACAAACACGCATATATATGTGTTAACCACAGTGATCGCAGTTTATCCAAAAATCAACATGGAAAATTTTCTAACAGGAAAGGACACAGCATTTAGGCCTTTTTGCAAGCCACTAAAATTCATGAACTAACAGAAAAGAGAAATAACATTGGAACAAGTATGACTTCAGAGACAGCTGGAACAGGCCACAATGGGAATCAATTACTGAACTTTTATGGAGCCATAAGCAAGTTTCTGTACTAATACCTCCAATTACAAGGAAACTGAAACTTTTCTCAGAAATTTCTTTAGATTTCAAAATCTGACATTGATGTCTAGAAAGACATGAAACATTGAAATCCAACCAAAAGAGTAGGACAGGGGTTTTATTCCTCAATTAGAACTTGAGACATCCACCAAAGTAAAGTAGAAAGGTACTTATTCCAGAAATAATTATATAATTTTGATCAGCATGACTTTTCAGAAGTTGAATTATATTTAACTACTCCTAATTCATACTCATGCAGTCTAATTTCAGAATAATGTACTGAAATCCATTGTCAAGTAACATATATTAAAAAACTGCTATGCATTAAAAGAAGTGTCCAAACTTATAGACGTGGAAATAAAAAGTAATTCCATGACCCCTGTAACTTTTTTATTTCACGTTACAAAATAAAATTCCAAGGTCCTAAATCAACGGTATGAAATATTCCGGAAGAAACTCGATTTTCACTTCAATGAAATTTTTCTTATTTGGGATCAGCTATATCCTTATTGGTTAAATCATTTATTCATACTATTACACTACTGGTACATATTTAATTAAAACTGCAGCTACCCCACCCAAAAAAGAAGTATAATAGATCATGCAGACAGACTTTAATATGGTTTTGTGTGTGTCTATAATTGGTTATGTAAAACACGTGTCCCAAACAAGAGACAGGATTATTCATCAATTTAAGACATGCACGAATATATCACTCAATTAAATAAGACAGGCATAGTTGTTCAGTTCACTACATTAGAAATGTCATACTGCATACTCGAGTGCTTTAATTTCAGTGTCTTCCTCCCAAGACGATGATGCACGACGAGAAACCTTGCCCTTTTCTGCTTCAGCCTGCTTTGGATAGAATGGTTATGAAACATTCTTTGCATTGAATGCAACAGGATCTAGAACTAATATTGGAAAATGAAGTGCCGCAATCATGAACACACCTGTACTTCCTGGAGACGCTTCAATTCCTTCTCCAACTGGAACTCTGCAGCAGCTTTTTCACTAGCCATGGTTTCCAATTGTGTTTGTTTGTAGTACTGGTGGGACACAATACCAGCACAATTAAAAAGGAGTACATTATATGAAGACAAATATGCATATCTGGGAATAAGTAGTAGTTAGATGTACCAAAAGATCAGTTAATTCCCTATATCTTTTCTCTAGCTCCATATGTTCCTGTTCAAAGGAGAGATTACAGAAAACAGTGTATCAGATAAGAATAAATGGTAAATACAATTTACAAAAGGGAAAATTGAACAAACTAAATCGAAAATAAGTCAACATCAAATATTCCTTAGCATGCTGCAGCCTAAAAAATTAGACACAAAACTACAATCATGCTCTAGTGAAGTCATATTAACAGGCATGACAATATAAAATTTAAAATTAAGTACATAGTTTTCATTAGTTTATTCACTTACCAAAATAGTTAATAGCCAATTACTATTTATCTTGCATGTAATTTAATAAAAAGTTTGTGCATTTTATAAACAGACGAGAACATCATACCATCAAACTAAAAGATAAAAACTCACGGAAAAAAAAAATAAAAAGGAGATGCAATTACTTACCTGACGAGAATAATGTTCAGCATCCCTTTTCATCGCAGCCATATCGACTCTCATTTTTTGCACCTCTGCCTGCAACAAATAATACAAGGTCCTTACACTGTTCTCAATAAATTATAATGCAAAACAGGTAATATATCAAAAACCTGTGCAACTAAGAGGTCTAGTTTTCAGGATGAGACCATGTTCAGTTCAAATCCTGAAATTTAAACATTGTAATTTGCTCTTCTTCATCTCTCTTTGCTCTCCTCAAGAAGACTAATATCCTCTTCTCTCTATTGACCCCCTCTTTTATCCCAATACTATTCCTCTCCCTCTTCCAACTAATTTTTCTTTATCACTCACCTCAACTGCAGCTCAATGGCATATGTTATTCATTAACTTTTCCCTCTTCCACCTAACCATTATTATCAGCTCATATTTCTTCACACACTTAACATCAGAGGACAGGGAAAAATTGGAAAGAAGGGAAGCTAAAATGTTTTGGAACCCTATGATTGAGCTCAGAGAAAATATTATAGTTTTGAATGTCAATTTTGTCTAAATTTATTATTCAATTCTAAATAATTCAAAACTTTGGTTTCTTTTTTACTGCATCTTCAAAACACTCTTGCATCATATTGCAGGTGTTTGGGGTGTAATAGACAGAAAATAGAGTTGGGAGGTTATCTGTAAGATGGAGAGCTGATTTACATGAACTGGTGAAAATGGCTCTGCTATTAATAGCTGAACAAGGTTGCTGATATGGCATAGCAGAGAATCCTTGTCACTGGTCAAGGGAAAGGGAAGAAACTTGTCTGACCAAGAGGGAAAACAAAGAACTCATGGAAAGATCACTGAAGTAAATTATTCCTGGCATGTTTGTAACAAATAAATATAGGGAACAGAAAACAGGTCATCTCTTGATTACTGCTTTATAAGCAACAATTCAACCTGATTAAAATGTGATAGATATTCCAGCATTATTTTGGCCTCTTAATCTAGTAGTATCTTTTTCAAATTCATGAAGGAAACTAGCCTCAACTACATTTAATTGAGATGTTGAAAGAAACAAGTTGGAAACAGGTTAAATGACTTGCCTCCATAGAAGACAGCTTGCTCTCAGCATCTCTCTGACCTTGACGAGCACGTTCCACCTCTTCTTGCCATGCCTGCATCGTCAGGATATGAAGCTTTAAGTTGAATCACTATTCCAATTATTGACACTGATGGGAAACTATAACTGCGAGAGAAATGATCAGCCCACAACTACCCTACTGTGGCTAAAAGAGCAGGGAGAACAAAAATGAGATGCCATGTTTGACACAAGTAGACATAGATTTACAGAACAAATAGCCATAAAAAAAAAAAAAAAGGGGATGTCCGCCAAGGATAAAACTATGGTCATTAAATCTCTTGCATATGTTTCGCATAATATTTCCCTCAACCCAAATTGGATATGTACATTTAACTCAAAAAAAAAAAAAAAAAAAAAAATCTCCAACCACTTGAGCATCATTATACCACCATAAGCTATAATGAATTGCTTGAACTCATGTGTGACTCCAAATCCATGCTATAAGTGAGTTTAAAAATGAAGAATGAAAGTTGAAACTATAATTACTTTGGGAAGTAGACAATCATTTTGGAAAAAATATAAAAACAAAGATGCAGAGACATTCCAATTCAGGATAAAGAAGGACATTGCATCTGCAATCTTCAAAATAACACGACATGAAATATGCTTTGAAGATGAAATCTAGAAAGATGCATGATGGAGAATAGAAAGGGACTAAAAGATTGGAGAACTCATAAGAGTTAAGTCATTTTTATACTAAAAAATAATAGTTTTAGTTGACTATTTTATTAAGAAAATAATTTGGACAGTCTTTTAACTTTCTTAATTTTTACTGGGTTTATAGCTTTGGAAGTCTAGTCCTAGAAATTATAGCAGATTTAGATTTGCTTAGGGCCTATAAATAGAGGCTTCTTTATTCATTATTATGATTCTTTTTCCCATCAATAATAAAGAGTTTACAGATTGTTTCTGCAATTATGGTTGTGTGACAAAATTAAACTTGTGCTGTGACACCATAAGGTTACAACGGGTGTAATGCCTAGGGTTTCCTTTTCCACAGATTGATGCTAAGAGTTCTTCGTTCCCCTTTTACTTATTATTTCCAGCATGATGTCCAAATTTTATTCTTTGCATGAAATCTATTAGTTTCGGATAGTTTTAGTGGAATAGTCTAGCAGGTTTTTGTCCTGGATCAGTGCAGTTGCAGATATTCATGCCTTGTCCTAAATATAACTGGCCGTGGCATTTAGCATTAGCAGACTAACCACAAATTGTATCATGAGTGCCTCTCAAAGCCTAACATTTAAGTAAATATGAACTGATCTACTGAAGGAGGTAAATTGGCAAAAAAATGCAGACTCGTGGGTGTCAAACTGTTGTTCTTTCTCTGTTCCACCAAATATCTCAAAGCAATTGTATACCAGAAATCATACCTAGAACCAATAAAATTTAAAGATGTCAACCAGTATAGTGGAACAATATTAAGGATACCACATATAGGTAATTCACTAAACCTGAATCGCTTGATTTGCCTCTTCAGGAGATTTCTTTTGCCCACGTCGAGCACGAGCTTCCATATCTTGTAGTTCTTGGTTCAGAGATGCACATTCAGCCTGATTCACGTGGTAATGATTGTAAGTACATTTGTTTCACCATTAAAAAAAAAAAAAAAAAATCATAGTCATGAATGAAGGAATATCATTATTACCTCAAGAAGCACTATCTTTTGCTCAAGATCACTTGCTTTAGCTGTCCTTTCGTCTGCTGTCCTCTGAAGAAGATATATAAGTCACTTATCCATAAATTTTAATTATCATTTGAACAACAATTCAGTTCACGGACAAGGGACCTAGCTGTGAGAATAAGAATTTCTACATAACACTGATGCATGATATTTAGCTCATAACCCTACATTGTTCTTGAAAATGAAGGATCTTTAATCATCAAGGGGCAAAAAATATAACTCCAGAATATTGAGAAAAGGGGAAAATGCAAGGGCCACAAGGCACCTAAGGAGCTCTTAAGGAAGGCAACAGTACATGAACATAAATAAAGATACTAAGCAAGAGAAGCCAATTGGAAGTTCAGACATTAGATCATGTTTACATATCACAAGTAATTTGAAAGGCAACAAATCCTCAATTCAAGAGTTGGTTCTAAAATTCAGAAAATTTTCCAGCAATTGAGTAATTTAGAAGAAACAGGGTAGAGACTAATTAATAAAGATTCATGTCTTTCAATTTGAAAGAAAAGCCTGCAACTTAGTATGTCAGAGTCTCCAATACCTGGGTCCTTGCTAATGCTGTAGATGCTTCAATAGCTCGATGTTCCAGATCTACTTCTCTTTCCATAGCAGCCTATTTGTCAGATCACAGGTTTATAAATCGGAACAAAGTAGCATGGGGTAGATTCACAAACTAGAAGAGTAATATAAATACAATCACAAACAGCCATCATGTGGAGGTGAAGAAAAAAGTGAAGGAGGAAGCGGGACAAGAGGGGAAAAAACAAAAAATCAAAAAATCAAAGAATGCCTTTTAAGCTACAAACCATCTTGGTAGCATTATGCGCTGCACGCTCTTCTTCTGCTCTTCGTTCTGCAGCAGCCAACTCCTCCCTAAGGGCCTTAAATGAGAAATTTTTGAGGCCAACATAAGAACCATAAGAATGTTGATTCATGGATATATGCTTGTGATCAAGGTAAAACTACTCCTACTTACTTGCATCATCCGTGTCTCTGTTAACTCCCTATTCCTCATTATAGTTTCCATGTTTGCCTGGTCAGATGCAGAAGATTACAATGTAAGTCTACTTGGATATGCGTGAATAAGACGATATTTAAGATATATTTCAGTATCTATGATGACATGGAAGGAATGCACCTTTTCCTCTCATTTGGGGTAAAAGAGTGAAAAAAAAAGGCAATTTGCAGGAGAAGAAAAGCAATAACTACATAGGTGAAGGACATAAGTCAAAAATAACTGCATAAATCTATATTCATTAGATTTGTTATCTAGATGGCTATATTATTTTGGGGGTTCACAATGTTTCAAGTGGTAAAATTAAAATAGCTAGCACAAATGTCAGGTATTAACAGGAAGACATTACTTGGAAAGTAGTGCAAATTAGGTAACTGTGCAACGGGTGAAACTAAGAAACTAATAACAAATATGGCATCATAAATAAGAACTTTTGGTGAACCAAGTTCTAGGAGGAAATTAAGATCCCTGGAATAGGTTATCACTCTTATGCATGTTGATATGACCAGTTCCTACTTTGACAAAATATATAACCAAGGATTTAGTGCATATGAAAGGTCAAGCAGAAAGTACTTGACTCTTTTCTCACACAAATTCACTTTCTTTCCTTTTTGCAAGAGACCAAAAGAAGAAAAAGTCCCCTGTTATTTCACTTTTTATCGTGGAATTGGCGGTGCATTCACCCCGCTCCATAACACACCTCAAAAAATTATTCAATCGGAGAAGAGAGAAGAATCAAGGAGCTTCTCACAAAAAAAAATGTCAGAATGAAAACTTTAGGTAAGAAAGTGAGAAAAGTTTACTACCAAATGGAAAAAGCTCTTAAATAGAGGGCAATTTCAGATACATACATAGATATATATATATATATATATATGTAAAGCTGGTATGCAAAATTCAATTTGGTGGATGTTCACACATCAGCTAGTGCACTAGAAGATAAATATTGCAGGAAAGACTACCAAGAATTATTCAACAAGCAGTAGTAACAAACCTGCAATGATGCTAAATTTCCTTCAGATAATGCAGCCTGCTTCTTCATTGCATCCAGAGAATTCATAAGTGCTCCAATTTCAGCATTCTTTGCAGCCAATGCATCAGCCATACTTGACTCAACCCTGGAAACCTCACTTTTGGATACAGATAAGTCTTTTTGAAGCTCCTTAATGCGGTCCTCATCTGATTTACTCAACTCTCTCTGGTATATTACAGGAGAAAAACATGAAGTAAACCCACATATATTGATTGCATTCCTGAATATGGATAATTTTTAACTCTCAGAACAAAAGCACGATTGTATCTCACCTCAGCAAATAGAAGCTCTTCTAACTGTGCATTTTCAGATTTATATTCTTGTAGACGAGATGAAAGGCCAGCACAAACCTAAAGAATAAAGCATAAATACGAAATTCTGAATTATATTATCAAAACAAAGTCCTTGCACAGTTTCCTTGTCCCGCAAGGACAGCAGGAATATAAGCAATGCTAAAGCAAAGACATGAAAAATGTATTTGTTGATGGGATACATTCCATGGTTAGCTGCCCATACTTACTCAGTTTTCTTTGCTGAGAAATCACTCTGTTTCTCATTCAATCAAATGATATCCAAGTTGGTTGGATCAAATCATATTTTTTTAACATTTATGACTATTATTGTTGCTTAAACATAAAGTTTTGAAATATATAAGAAGCAGTATCTTAATTGAATTCTTTCTTTAATTTGTCAAGACATTGGATAGGGAGATTGATATTGTTTTGTACTACTTGTATAGTTCTGTAAAAATAATAAAGAAAGGCATCCTGATGTACAATAAAGTAGTCATCAAAAAAGTACCCAATATTAAAATAAAGATAGAATTGTGATTTTACCTACCATTCTGGGTACTTCAAATTGGAAGAATCCCACAATTCTTTTGCTTTTTGAAAATTTTAGACTTAATTACCAGGAATTTTAAATATCTTTATTCGGCAGGATCAAACTTTAAAATCAATATATTGTTGACAAGTATTTCTTTTTCTCAACTATTATCTTCCTTTTACATGATTACAGAATCACATTACCACATAATTCAATTTTCAGATACGGTTTTACTTTAGTTAATGATCAAAGACCCTGAAATTAATACATTTGAACCACAAAATTCAACAGCAATCTTGACCGTAAAATACTCATTAAACAAAACACAGAACAGGTTTGTGCTAGATTACTTCATAGAACTAATCACAGAGCAGCGGGAACTTACCCGAGCTAACCTAGCTTCTTTTGACTGTCCAGTAGAAACTGCACTTTTCAAGAGCCCTTGGGCCTGAGGATCAAAGAAATATTTAAAGACCTTAAAGAACAAGAAACTGAAAAAATTAAGGCCCTAAAGAAAACAATTCAAGACCTTTCTCTACACATTACCTCATTAAGTTGCTCTTGCACTTTTAGAGCAGAAACAGTAGTGCTGTATTTTTTGTCCTTCTTGTGATCTAAACCCAAATCAGCCTTTAATGGTTCTGGATCTTTTTCCTCACCAGAAACTGGTTCAGGTTTTATATCAACATCCTTCAACTGGCTATCAGTTTTGCTAAGTTCATCCACACTTACTATATGTGATTTTTCATGATCGGAAGGTTTTTTATCTCCTGATGGGTTACTTTGATTGGATTCAACAGGAGGACCACTGAGGACATCATCCACATCTTTTGTGGCAGGTGATGATTGTACTTCAGCATCTGAAGTACCAACAACAGTTTTTTCCTCATGTGACCATGAAGCCACGCCTTCAGCCTGTCCTGATTCTGTTACTTCTATATGGTCAACATTTCCTACCTCCTCATGAGGAATTATTGTAGATGAAGAAGCATCTAGATTGGAGGCATCTCCATCACCAGTCTGCTGCATGTCATTGACAGACTGATCACTAAGACTACACAGACCAATACTATTGCTCTCACTCACAGGTATGGATGCTTCTTTCTCACTGAGTACTTCTGATTCTCGTATTTCTGTCTTAGCTTTGTCCTTTTCAATATCAACAGCTACAGGACTTACACTGGAGGAGAGTTTCTTTCGAGGCTGTAAACATGATTATTTTAAGAAAATTTTGAATAGTTATAGTCTAACTTCTCAATAATATAATAGAAAAGTTGGACCACAAATACCCTTACTTTAGATGCTCTCTTTGCTTGAGATCCACGTCCATTAGAAGCTTCATTTTGCATCAAGGAATGAAGAAAATAGGTCAAACATGAAAAGTTCACTTTTAATAACCAAGCCAAAATAGAAATGGCTTGTACAAGAGAAAAGAGTGGGGAAAACACAGATTAACCTGAGTAAATACGTATTAACATGATGCTCACATGAAAGTCAGATAATCAAATCAAAGAATGGATACTTGATAGAGTAAGATTAAAATCAAGAGACAAAGAACTGCCTCCAATGCTGAAATTCCTTGTGAAGTGGCTAAATTGTCAAATATATACCTGGGGTCTGAATATTAAGCTGTTCGTCCGATTTCTCACCAGCAACAAGCTTTACCCTTCGATCTACCCCTTCAAATAGATCTGATAAAGAAGGATCAGAGAATATTCACATTCTTTCCTCAATTTTTAATGAGTTTACATAATACAAGATGCACAATTTGCAGCATCAAAGCATAAGTGAGTTAAAATTTTTGCTACTAAAGAAAAAATTAGATCGACTGATGTAAGGAGTAGTATGTGACACTAGCATTCTTGGGTTCACAACTTCTACACTAACCCACGCAGGGAAGAGCATGCAAAATAATCTTGTCCACGTATCCTTTACACAAAACAGCACCTATTTTGACTCAGAAACGCATCAAGACAATTACTTATAAAATCTACAAACCCATTTAAATCCACCCGTTTATTATCTCCTCCTTTTAAGTTTTCCTATTGTAAAGGACAAACATTGGAGGAACCAGATTAGTAACTAATCCTATTAATTAATCACAACTGTTGTCTATTCCCTTATACCATATAATAAGGATATACTAATTGTTCTCAAGTACTTCCCTTTTCCTTGATCTTTTTTTCCTATCTTGTTTCTCTACATTAGAAAACTCATTTCAATAAACAACAATCTAATAAATAGGAGAAAGTTTCTCAATCTAGTGAATTCACTTCACATATTAGCAATCTATCGATTGGAGATGATTGCAATTTCAAGAGGATGTTACCAACATCTAATATATTACTAAATGCAAACCTCTGTCCATTCACTTCACATATTAGCAATCTATCGATTGGAGATGATTGCAATTTCAAGAGAATGTTACCAACATCTAATATATTACTAAATGCAAACCTCTGTCCTTCATTTTTAAAACATATAATCTACCATTGTGGAATCACCATCAATGCTATTTCACAAAATAATAAGATAAAATAAATAAAAATTAACACCACCGTAGACAAACCTTTTGGCAGATATGATTGTACTCATCCCGCAAAATATGAAATAATTAATTTGTTTTATTTACCAGAGACTTATTAGTGCTCTTTGTTCATATGGGCTGCTGGGCTTCTTCAGGGATGCAAGGAAGGGTTGAGATCTTACATAGGAGTGGTCCATCAATTATGAACTCCATATGAGTGTTGCAGGATATTTATGTAGGTTTTTATGGTATCAATTGTAAAGAATGTCACTCCAATCAGTAATATTCCCGACTCACTCCAACAAACGCAATGAGGATACAGAAGCTCTTATTCTCATCCATTGCAATTTCATGACTGACCATAATCAACTAAAGCTTGTTGCCTTGTGGCATCTTTTGACAATCAATTTTATCTACTTCCCAATCCTTATTCCTTATTTTACCCCTTTCTCGTCTTTCCCCTCTCTTTTTCAAACATTTACAACAATAAAAGTCCACCAATTTGGTCTTCTTCAGTTCGCATTAATAAAAACATTACGACAACATACTTTCTCCATTTAAGTAAGGTATCTATCTAAGTCGCCTCACTTCTGAGAATCCAAACAATTTTACAAATCGAATAACAACAAAAGAAGCAAAGATTCCTCCTCGAAATCATAACACATCATCCATACCTAGACCTTTACAGAAAATTTAAACAAGTAATATACTGAGAAGATAAAGATAAATTTTCAGGAAGAACACGCAGCCAATAATGCCAAATGCGAATCTCACTCAAATCCAATCAGCATTACATCGTATACACAATAGAGTTTAGAACATATCTACAAAATATACACGCATTAACGTCGTACCTTCAGCAGCTTTGAGCCAATAAGCCATTGGAAGAACAACTGAAATGCTCTAGGGCTCGATCATCAAACAAAATGCAAATTCGAAGGTCAATCGATTACTGGACAACAAAACCAGAATTCTAACACTTGGTTGAAAATGAGATCAAAGTTTTTGAAGGACTGAATCTAACAGCAGAAATTGGAATGTTTTTCAGAAATGAGAAACCAAACTGAGTTAGAATTGGATCGGAAGTAATTGTGTATTTGATGTTCGTTAGGAGCGGAGTGAATTGCAAGCATTCGAATTTGGACGCAGAGTAGAGCAAGGGAACATTAAGATGTTTGCAAGCGTACCGTAGAATGGTGCTACTTCAAGCATTTGCTTTGCTGGACCTGTACGCAATCGCAATGGTGGGTTCTAAACACGGTCTGGATAAGAGGACAAAATCCATGGCCTAGTACTTAGTTGGGCCAGATTGGCCTTATCCTTTGCTTTTTAATTGGTCCTGGCTTCCTAAGGGTGTGTTTGGACTAGCTTTAATTTTGAGTTGAATGAGTTATTTTCAAAATAAGTTGAGTCTTTACGTTTGAACAAGAAATTAAGGGTGTTTTTGGATTGAAACTTTTTTTTTAAGAAAGCTCATTTTTTTCAAAAAGAATTGAATTGATTGCGAATAACGAGGAGTAAGGTGGGGCCAATGTAAGATGTTGTATAGTAAGTGAGAGACAAAAATAATATATTTTATTAGTGTAATGATAATTTTTTATTTAAATTTTATATATTTATATGTATATATTGAATATTCATAGTAAGTGAGTGAATTTTTTTTTTTTTTTTCCATCTCACCAGACATGAACAATAACATGTCAGATTGGTGTCCAAACAAGTACAACTATTTTTTTTTCAGTTTGAATGAAATTTTGAAAAAAAAAAAATCCTAGTCCAAAAACAGCATAATTTTTTCTTTTTTTGTTTCTTAACTTGCAAACAAAGAGCCCACACTTTCCAATCTCTCTTGCAAAAAGGGGTCCCACACTAATTTTTGCACTCATTTACTAGACAACTTTTTCACTCTCAAAAAGTAACTTCTCGTTTTCCGCAATAAAATTCACTCAACTTAAAATAAACTCACTCAATTCAAAATAAAAACTAATCCAAACACAGCCTAATTTTCCGGAAGTAGAAGGCAAGGTTGATTGGACTGGGGAGTAGGTTTCTATAATTAATAAATTACTTTCCAATACCCTTAATTACTCAGCAAATCACTCTAATTATTTAATTTTTTCTTATAAAATTTTTTGAAAATTTTTTTATGCTTAATAAAGTTCCATTTAAAATAAAAATCAAATGTCAAGAAGGTATAGTTCAATTGGTAATAGCTTGATCCGAAAGATTATAAATTCGAGACACATAAGAGGCAAAAGTACCTCAAAATTTAAAAATAAAAGATAAATATAAAAATCAAATTACATGGAAATTAATTTGTTAATATTTCAAAACATTAAATTGAATTTGTTCATGAAAATAATAAAAGTAGGAACTTTTCAGTTGTGAAATTCTTTCAGGGTTTGGGTTAGAGACTTGAGCCCATTTAAAATATCCAGTCTCAACCCCTTCCAACTCTAACAAAAAAGAAGCTACAAATCTAGTTATGTTTCTCATTTTTTCCTTTTCTTGCAGTCATTGTTCGGAATAATCTGAGTTGAGTTTAAACTCGGTCCCTAAAATTTAGGGTGTGTTTGGATTAGAATTTTTTTTTTAGTTTGCTCATTTTTTTAAAAAAGAATTGAGTGGATTGCAAAAAACGAGGAATAAAGTAGGACAAGTTAAGAATTTGTCTAGTAAGTGGGGAACAAAAATAATATATTTTATTAGTGTAATGATGATATTTTCATGAATTAATATATATTTATATTTTTTATTAAGTGTAATGATTTTTTTTATTTTGTCAAGTGGGCAAACATGAATAGTATCATGTCAGGTGGTGTCCAAACAAGTAAGTTTCATTTTTTTTTTTTAGTTTGAGTGAAAAACTGAAAAAAAAAAACTTCAATCCAAATATACCCTTAATTCTTTTTTTTTTAGAGAATGTCTTACCTAATTTTTTACTTAATACTCATAATAAATGTCAAAATTATGATCTTTTAGTTTAAACTTTGTTTGTAAAATTTATTTATTTATTTATTTATTTTTTTTGGAGAGAAGGTATTACCTAATTTTTCATTTAATGCTCATAGATTACCATTGGAAAATTCTCTATTTTAGTCTTATAACTATTTTTGTTTCCTGAACTTGGTCTTAAATCTTAAAAAATCTATAACTTGGTCTTATAGCTATTTTCGTTTTCTCAACTTGGTCCTAAATCTTAAAAAATCTAGAACTTGGTCCTATAACTATTTTTGTTTTCTTAACTTGGTCCTTTTGACCAAATTTGTGAGCATTTTCTGTCGTTTAAGTCATGAGAAAAACACAATACTCTATCTTTTGTCATAAAATGCCCTTATAAGACTAAGTATGTGCTTTCTAAGTGACTTAAACGACAAAAAAATCCCGTAAACTTGGTTGAAATGACCAAAGTTAAGAAAATAAAAATAGTTATAGGATCAAATTCTAGATTTTTTAAGATTTATGACCAAGTTCAGAAAACAAAAATAGTTATAGGACCAAGTTCTAAATTTTTTAAGATTTAGAACCAAATTAAAGAAACAAAAATAGTTATATGACCAAAATAGGGAATTTTTC